>JARSSU010021317.1:0-34983 GCA_029619165.1 Eurosta solidaginis
TACGAAAGACAATTACGTGATACGTCAGACGTCTGGTCGATTGGGCATTACCACATACGAAAAAAAGCTATCGTATGCTAATCATTCTTAGTTCACAATTAGATTTAAGGTCAACATCACTGTGGATTTTATTTTATGTCACAATAGATGATGGAAATGTCAAAAATATTAAAAATTTTAATAAACAAACGAAATTTCAAAATGGAGTTGCACTTACTTTCTATAACGTTCAAGCGAAGGAGGAGATGAAACAGTAGCCGAGGCTACTTAAGAGATAAAAGGGATCCTTTAGCTTACCAACAAACTGTGTAAAGTATGTGGCAATAAAGTTTTACAAGTATAAAAAGTGTGGTCGCAGATCTTGAAAACGAGTTCGATTATCGAAGAGGCTTTCAGTTTGGTACTTCATCGCCTTAAATTGAAGCAGTCGGATGCAACAAGCAGGATGCCTCCAGTTCTACAACTAGCTGCCACACTTTCTCTTTCTAGGAAGTGGCGGGTATCAGCCTTGTGTCGGCAGTGATTATTTGGTTGAATGTGCCAGGCACGTGTATCAAGGATAACATCCAACGTTCGTCTCGAATATGGAGAACAAGTTGTTGTACACAAAAATATTACAATTTCATTTAAACGAACTTCGGAAATGCAAGCAATGGTTTATGTAAATACAAAATACCGGAGGTAGGCAAACGTTCAATACATTATTAAATAAGTTTTTTTAAATTGAAGATAACTTTTACAGTCATTCGGTTGCATTGAGGCCACATCGGCTTGCAAAGACCATCTGGGATGAGCATATGTACTTAATAGGAAAGGATACCCTAGTATCAACGCAATGATAGTAAGTTGTTGCTCCATTTCTTTAGTCTTGTAATAACTATAAAATATTTTGGCAAGATGTGCGATCACCCTATAAAATTGGCATAAACTGTCAGTACGGTGGTTCGGTTCATGATTCCTTCGTGGAGGCATTCAGATCAACGACGAGTTTGCCAAGAGAGGTTTGAAATTAATAGGCGGGCGCAAATGCGTGTCTTTTAGGACGACATTGTTGCTTTTTTGGTTAATATTACTATTGTAATGACATTTTCTTTCAACAGGTGATCTGGCTATCCACTAGAGCCGTGGGCATAACGCCTTACCGAAACCCCGCGACGGCTCCAGTGAATCCGCAGTTAATGATGTCACACTCAAAAGCAAGATGTATAATCGAAACGTACCATTGGTATTTTTAAAGGACGTTGGAGAATCTTAGGTATGGCAATATGGGTAGATACATTCCTACAAAATGCACGATTGCCAATGTGTGTGCAGATTTAAATAATATCTGCATACAATTGCAAAATGATTAAACGTACGAAGATATGAATCAGACCAAATCAGCAGATGTGACCCATTCGAAGCCAACCCTCTTACACAATGGTCAAAAATAAGAGACCAAATAAAACACTCTCTAATCATTCACGTAAAAACTAAGAAAACGTTGTAAAAGCAAATGAATCATTGTAATTGTTTCTACTAAGATGCTAGTATGTATGTAAAATTAGGAGATAAATGAAATCACTATTCGCTTAATTGCTAAAATCACCAAAAATTAAAAAAAATTCAGGTACAAACTTTGGTTTTTAATAAGTGCTAAGTATGTTATGTTAAAATTGAATAAAAAATAAATGAAAATGACTATTCGTTTAATTGCTTAAAATCAAAAAATTAAAAAAATCAGATACAAACTTGTTAAAGCTACATAAATTTTAATTTCTCTTTTTATATTTACATTATTGCTAGAGACGCTAATTCTAAAATTTTTGATTTGTAAATTCAAAGAGGCATGTGATTCTGATGCAGTTTTATGCTCTCCTCCTAATGGTCAGCATCCTTTCATGCACGTGCAACAACCTCCCGGCACCCTGCACCAATCGGTAAATCTTATCCCCAAATTCGCGCTGAAAATCAGACACGCTACCTAAATTTTGTTGGAGCAGGGACAATTTTTCGGCACTCTTAACTTACTCGCCGGGACGGAGTATTTTTTGCACCGGAGAGGTTACACGCGGTGTAAGGGTAGTACGACCTAGCTGGACAGTAAAAGCGCTGGCTGATGCGCTGCTTGTCCACTATCACTGTTGCTCTCACTATCACTATTTTCGGTTGCTGCTTCTATCGAGCGGTGTGAATGCCAAAAGTGCGAACGGTACTATTCCCTGTCACTGCGCCCTCAAGTCCGGTGCTTATATAATCAATCCTCCGTTGCACGGATGGAATTCATTATAAGGACCTCCTCCAGGTTGTCTTTGGACAATTGTTTTGGGAAAGCTTCTTCTTGCCTGATATTTTTGACTGCCGGAAAACCTACTACGAGCAAAACATGGTAGGATCTTGGTTGCACTTTATATATATAGATATTACCTTCCTCCACATTTTGCGTATTTTTACTGGTGGCCGTCAGCATTTTTAAACGCTTGGAAAGCTCCTCCCACAAGTCGGTTGGACGTTGCTCTACCTTGGGCGGAATTGGGAAATTTGTTTTTTCGCCAAGTTCGGGTGTTCGCCATAAATGCGCCATGCACTCTTTTGGTTTGGGTTAGCTTGTTAAATTCGTCCTTAAATAATAAACTAGCCAACAAAAAGATAAACACCTATTTTGAGAAATAACTTACATCTTTCTATTATATTTGTATAAATTTTGTATATTTATAATTTGTACCGCTTTCGGTTGCGGTGTAATCGAAAAACAATCGAACGATCCCCCCCGAGTGCAATTGTCTCTCGTCACGTTGTCGCGATACCGCTTTACGATCCAAAAGTACGTCACGTAGTAGTAAATCCCAAAAAGTGACATTTTACGTGACGGATCGTACGACACGTATTCATAATCCCACAAAACAAGTTTTCGTGACGTGTTATACGATCACGTATGTGGCGTTTTTTTATTGGCAAATTCTCGGAACTTAATTGCCACACCTCGTATGTGAACTCATTCTCTGTCGAATATTGGAAATAGTAGCTTCTACAAATTTTAATAGAGTATTTATATTTGTTAAGAAGGATGGTATTAATTAACCCATTCATACTCTTTCCCACAATCACAAAAAGTTTTAGTACAAACTCCTTAAAATGTTAAGAAGGCAATTTGCCGATAACATCCAGATTAGACATAAGACATGAAATGCGCAAAAATTGCAAACTACCGCCTTTTATGAATATAAACCTATTTAGTATATCTATATTAAAACGTATATAATAATCTTTTACATATAAGCCTACACAGGTACATATTCTAAATAGATTCCAAGACAAGCCAAGTCACGAAATACGTGATAGGCGTGCAAAGATGATAGACAAATTTGTGGGGCTTTCTTTAAAGCTGTTTTTATTTAAATATAGATGTACCCAGGGATAGATTAACCCTCAACGGGGTCCCTAGGCAACCATCAATTTGGGGGCCCTATTTTCACGTCCTTTCCCTTCTTTTTTCGATTAAAATATACAAACTTATATCTTTCATAAACATTTTATTGTCACAATGTAATAATATCAATAAAATTATGATTTACATTTTAAACATGTCGTTTTCTACATTTGTTTTCGCCAAATTCATCAATTATATCATCAATATCGATTTTGTTCAATAAATCTGACTCGATGCAAAGTATACCTAACATCTCGAGTCGCTCTTGTCGCATTGTATCTCTTTCAGCAGCTTTGTTTATTTTAATTGGGCTAGATTAACCCTCAACGGGGCCCTAGGCAACCATCAATTTGGGGGCCCTATTTTCACGTCCTTTCCCTTCTTTTTTCGATTAAAATATACAAACTTATATCTTTCATAAACATTTTATTGTCACAATGTAATAATATCAATAAAATTATGATTTACATTTTAAACATGTCGTTTTCTACATTTGTTTTCGCCAAATTCATCAATTATATCATCAATATCGATTTTGTTCAATAAATCTGACTCGATGCAAAGTATACCTAACATCTCGAGTCGCTCTTGTCGCATTGTAGCTCTTTCAGCAGCTTTGTTTTTTTTAATTGCGAGAAGGTTCATTCGGCAGAACAACTTGTGGTCATTAATGTTACTAAAATCGAGCGCTATTTACTGTGCTGGATAGTCGCTAATGTTGATCTTCCATTAGAATCTTTTACAAATGACTATGAGTTTGTTTATGCATCAGTGTATCTGGAGTTCAAGTAACTTTGAAATTGTTTCATTTCAATAAAAAAATCTTCCAAATCTCTAGAATAAAAACGAACTAAGTTATTTATAGCTGTGGAGGTCTCCATCACTCACGAACAGTTGATGAGAAATGCAAATCTCTCTGAAACTTCCATATACACTTCCGCACGTCGTTTGATTTCACTGTGAAGATTGTCGATGATTTCGAGGAAACCTTTTGTCCTAAAATCATCGCGAGGCGAAAATTCTACTTCTGGAGCATTTCCGTCAATAGGTTGGTTTTTTTTTACGACGAGTACGTTTTATGATTTCTGTATAACCTACACCAGGTAATAATTATTTTGTATTTTCCTCGAAATCATTGAACTTTTCACGGAATGAAACTAAACTCTATTCTAACAATCCGTACAAAAAACCACACGTTTGCAAATCTGCTTTTTCACTTTGCAGTGACTTACTCACTGAACGCATAGCAGTCAAGATAGGATTCCATAAAATCAACATGAAACAAAATTCGAATTTTTGCATTTTATTCGCGATACACGTCGCCTCATAACGAGTGTCAGTATTTTGTGATTCATCATCAGCAATGATTTCAAGAGCCCCTAATACGATATCAAATGAATCGTAAACTGAATTCATCGCATTCGAATGTGCTTCCCAGCGTGTAGTTGAAAATGCCTTCAAAGTTTTCTAATTGTTTATTTTATAGGTGGAAGCGGGAAAAATTATATAATGTCTGCATAATGGCGAAAAAATCTACTGCATGAAAACAGCA
Organism: Eurosta solidaginis; assembly: GCA_029619165.1. Taxonomy (NCBI): domain Eukaryota; kingdom Metazoa; phylum Arthropoda; class Insecta; order Diptera; family Tephritidae; genus Eurosta; species Eurosta solidaginis. The sequence continues at coordinate 4,962 of JARSSU010021317.1, forward strand.
CTTCACAGCATGCTCTCCAGCCAAATTAAGGCAACCAAATTAAGCGAATGCGCGGAACAGGGAACATAGATCGCATTCTCATACAAACTCAATATTCTTGCTTGCACCCCTTATATACTTTCCGGACATGTTTAATGCGTTGTCATATTATTGTCCTCTACAATTTTGAATATCAAAACGACAGTCTTCAGTAAGAAACTTTAAAGTTTGATTCGCTAGACTTTCACCAGTATGACCTTCCAACTGAAGAAAAGTTATAAACCTTTTTTATTATTCAATATATTCTCCTTTCACTTCGATACACTTCTTTGCACGCTCATACAATATGTCAAATGAGTCGGAAATTTCCTATTTAGGAACCTTGTCTAGTTTGTCGGTCGTCACCTTTTGAATGCGGTCAATTGAGTTTTATTTATTTGAGTAAAATTTATTTTCAGTTCTGATTACATTTTTCTTTCACTCTAAAATTTTATGTTTGTAAGAAAATTTTAGAAGTCTTTTTCAACTGCCTATTCTGCGTACCCTTTTAATCCGGCCCTGGATGTGCCCATACATATACATATATGTACATATGCATATGTATGAGACCGCAAAAGCTAGATTAACTACTATTAGTTTTAATAAAAACTGAGCCATTGCCTGAAACATAGTTATTAAATTTGTTCTTGAAAACCATATTAATTAATTTTATATTGGTTTCCGATCGGTTTGATTATTTTGCATATATTTTTGGTAAGCTTTTCCGATTAATTAATGTTTAGTTATCTTAAGGGTCAATCCTTTGAATTTTTTAAAAAGAATAAACCAAAGCACCCAATGCAAAGAAAACTTACTAACTTACTAAATTGGCGCTTAACCGTCTAAACGGTTATGGCCGTCCAACAAGGCGCGCCAGTCGCTCCTTCGCTCCGCCAACCGGCGCCAATTGGTCGCACCAAGGGAGTTTAAATCGTTTTCCACCTGGTCCTTCCAACGGAGTGGCGGCCGTCCTCTACCTCTGCTTCCATAGGCGGATTCCGATAAAAACACTTTCTTGGCCGGAGCATCATCTTTCATTCGCATAACATGGCCTAGCCAGTGCAGCCGCTGCGTTTTAATTCGCTGGACTATGTTGATGTCTGCGTATAGCTCGTACAGCTCATCATTAAATCTTCTTAGATACTCGCCATCACCAACGCGTTGAGGTCCATAAATCTTTCGAAGAACTTTTCTCTCGAACACTCCCAAAGCCGCTTCATCTGCTGTTGTCATGGTCCATGCTTCTGCCCCATATAGCAGGACGGGTACGATAAGTGACTTGTAGAGTATGATTTTCGTTCGCCGAGAGAGGACTTTCTTTTCAATTGCCTACCTAGTCCAAATTAGCATTTATTAGCAAGATCGATTCTTCCCTGGATATAGTGCTGATGTTGTTGCTAGTGTTGCTGCTGGTTCCCAAATAAACGAAGTCTTTTACTATTTCGAAATTATGGCTGCCAACAGTAGCGTGGTTGCCAAGGCGCGTATGCGCTGACTCTTTGCTCGATGACAGCAGGTACTTCGGTTTGTCCTCATTCACCATCAAACCCATCCTTACCGCTTCCCGCTAATAAAATCTATATATATAAAAAGAAGTGTACATTTTGATTGTCACTCCATAACTCGAGAACGGATAGAAAGATTGCCATGAAATTTTTAGGAAAGATACAGGAAGGAGAGATGATGGTTAGTTGATTTTGAAATCCCAAATCGGTTTAGCCATTCTTGAGTTATGATTTTTTTTTAGAAAAATACTATATAAAAGAAAGTCGTGTTAGTTACACTACGCATAACTCAAGAACGGATGAACCAATTTGGCTGAAAATTGGTGGAGAGGTAGCTTATAACCAGGGAACGGACATACGAAACTTTTTATCCCGTTCTGGCTAGGGTCTTGATATCAAAAAGTGGACCTGGGTAATCCTGGGATGTGTTTGTACAATATGGGTATCAAATGGAATCTGTTTATGATTACTTTGATACTGAGTATTTTTCGTACCCCAGGGTGACTCGGGTCTCGAGATATAGGCCAAAACGTGGACCCAGGGCACCCCTAGAATGTTTTTATACAATTGGATATCAAATGAAAGCTGTTGATGAGTGCTTTAGTACAGTGTAGTTTTCATACCTATTGGTGACTAGGGTCTCGAGATATAGGCCAAAACGTGGACCCGGGCACCCCTAGAATGTGTTTATATAATATGGACATCAAATGAAATCTGTTGATTAGTGCTTTAGCACAGTGTAGTTTTCATACCTATTGGTGACTAGGGTCTCCGCCAAAACGTGGACCCGGCCACCCCTAAAATGTGTTTATACAAAATGGATATCTATTGGTGACTAGGGTCTCGAGATATAGGCCAAAACGTGGACCCGGGCACCCCTAGAATGTGTTTATATAATATGGACATCAAATGAAAGCTGTTGATGAGTGCTTTAGTACAGGGTAATTTTCATATCCCTGGGTGACTAGGGTCTCGAAATAAAGGCCAAAATGTGGATCAGGGTAATACAAGGATCTGTTTTTACATTATGCGTATCAAATTGAAGCTGTTGATGTGTGCTTTAGTGCAAAGTAATTTTTATATAGCTGTGTGACTAGGGTCTCGAGATATAGGCCAAAACGTGGACCCGGATACCCTAGAAGGTGTGTGTAATATGGATAGCAAATGAAAGCTGTTGATGTGTGCTTTAGTACAGAGTAATTTTTATATCGCTTAGTGACCAGGGTCTTGAGATATAGGCCAAAATGTCGACCCGGATACCTGTACAATGTGTGTGTATTATGGATATCAAATGAAAGCTATTGCTGAGAGCTCTAAAGTAATTTCCATTGTAATATTCGATTTAGTAGCATCAACCTGGCAAAACTGATAAATAAGCATGCGAAGCCGAAATAAAGACATGAATTAATAATACCCACATACCTATATATGTACCTACGTACGTCCTATTCGATTTGCCTGAAATTTGGTGTATTAATTTGCCTGTATTAGTATTTACGATCCTTTTTTCCGGGAACTAGACCAGAGACGGACTGGGACTGGGATTAGGACCACCCTCTGGGACTGGCAATAAGAGATGAAGGATAATGAGAAGAACTTGAGAGAAGAGAAAAGAGGGTACGAGAAGGAGACTGAGAAAGAGATAGAGTGAGACGAAATAGAGATAGATGAATCGAAAAAGACGGAGGGAGGAGAGAATAAAAGATTAAGAAAAATATAAGAGGGGGGAGGCAGAGTTAGACGGAAAGAGCTTATTAAGATGTATGCAGATAGACCAAATTTAGGGCAGAACAACGTCTACCTGGTCTGCTAGTTCTGTATAAAAAACCTTAATGGTAATACTCCAATATTAAGTTGCATCATTTTTGGAATAAACGTTCAATGCAGTGCATGTGTATACATTGCTGAGAATAACAAATAAATCTTCACGCTTAACCAATTATACAATTAATGTTTCACTAAAGGTAAAATTATAATTAAGTTTCCGCAAGTTTTGAGCCACTCACATAAATATTTGTAATTAATTGTGATTTATCTATGAGCTATTCCTTGTTACTTCTCTTCCAATTCGCGACTTGCTCCATATAATTATCCCTACAAATTAGCGGGATAGGTTAAGTTGAACTGGCCGGTCAATAAAGACGTTACACAGACTGAATGTGTCTAAAGTGTTAGCAGAATTTGTTTGACTACCAAACTAAAAATCCCCAATTAAAATAAAAATAAACGCGAATAGAAAACACAAAAAAGAACGCCAACAGATTTGAATACAAGAATTGTATGGTGTAAAAGGAACTTACCCTTATTACCGGCAACTCAGTATACACAGGCCTGGGAGCAGTTTCTCCAGTGCTTCTTTGAATTCCATGATACTCCTTGATGAAGTACTGTGTGAGATTATTGCCTTGTTCGTAACCTGACTATCAATATATGTATATATTCGGACAAGGTATACATGAAATTTTACAATCAAATAAAAATTTTTTTAGTAGGTCATGAAAAAACCTTAAAAATCAAAGACAAAAAAAAGTAAAAAAAAATTAAATTTCGCAGGCGGGAAAACTATTTTTTTGAATATGCGTAGTGGAACTTTTTTTTCTGAGCCCAAATCCTATCGAAAAATCGATGGCGGGATATCGGTTAATAAATCGACCCAGTCTAATAACCATACCATAGCCAACCAATTGCATTTTGGTTTTTCGCCATATCCATAACCCATAAATATTTGAGTGGGTGAATCTATTAACTTTTGTATATTTTATTTATTGTTTTGGATACGTTTTCTTCTTTTTTATGAAAATTTCACGATTGTTAGTTTCAAGGCACCAATAACTAATGCCAATAGATACGGTTAAGTAAAAAATGGCCATGGCTATGTCAACCATGCCAGGCTCTTTAGTTCTATACACCTGATGTGGCTAAAAATTTCAGGAAATATTCCTAAAAGTATATAAAGTTTCGAAAGATGTAATAAATGAAAATTTTAAATTTATATAACCACTAATGCATTCGCGTGCTTCACTCATAGCTTGTTAAATTCAAACTGACTGACTGTTCCTTTCATTGCGCTGCTTTTATACTCTCCGTTAGCGCATCAACTTTTTTTCTCTCAGGGTCTAGACTTTTCGCGAATAGCCTTCTCGAATAATTGCTTATTTGTTTCCCGTTTCTGTATCTCATATTCGCTTTGGCTATATATGTACATGTATATCTATAGTTTGTGTCATATGCGCTCTATATTACTGTGTTCATCAGGTTTGCCCAGTGGATACATTTGTGTCATTTGGATACATTTTTAATGGTGGATACAGAGATACAAATAATCTCAAATGGATACATTTTTACCTCCTGATTCATAGAAAATAAAAAAGCTTATAAAGGTCTTATAATTCGAAATTTGTATGGAAATGTCATTTTAGAAAGCTTTATAAACCTTTTTTATTTTTAAACGGTTTTTATTTAGGTGGACTTGACAGGCTGGAGAGCACTTTTTTGTAATTGTAGGTAGGTTGAACTGGCCGGTCCATGAGGACCCCACATAGACTGATTGTAATTGTAATTTAAGTAACTTCCCGATAAGCTACAAGCTTGAAACTTGGAATATAGTTCAGAGCCCGATGACAATGCAATAATAAGAAAAAATCGCCGCTAGGTGGCGCAAGGATCTAGATATTCACAAAAATCGTATTTGTGGTCCGATTTGGCTCATATTTGGAACGCATAATAACTACAAGAATAGAGAGCTACCTGTGAACAAAATCGCCGGTAGGTGGCGCAAGGATCGAGATATTCACAAAAATCGTATTTGTGGTCCGATTTTGCTCATATTTGGAACACATAATACATACATGAATAGAAAGCGACCTATGATGTCCGATTGGGCTCATATTTGGAACAAATATTACATACAGTCCGGTAGAAGTGACATCAAAATATTTTGGAGTTCGAGGAGGGAGAAGCATACGTGGCGCAGAGTCGAGTAAAATCTTTGGAAGGATTATGTGTTGAGGACTTAGGTTGTAACAAATTGTCAGGAAAGAGTCCTTGTAATAATGAGTCACTAAATGAACTAAATAGAATGAGAAATAATAGGCAATTAAATAAAGACTAAAAACTTTAAAATAAAATTTAAAAAATGTTTATTTAAACGGTTTTATTGAAAACAATACTTACATGAAGTAATAATAATACTAAAAGCTAGACGCTTCAAGTCTCTATTGATAGTCATATATAAGACCAACTGAACCCTTAATCAGGTTATGCTACGCCTCACATTTTTAGAAATTTCACGCGCCCAACGCTTTTATTTAATTGTCAGATCAACGCCCCAGATTGATGAGGAGTGTCATAACTAGTACCTAGGACCTACATAATTATTTTCTAGCTTTTAGTATTATTATTACTTCATGTAAGTTATGTTTTCAATAAAACTGTTTAACTTAAAATTTTTTTTTAATTATTTTTTTTTATGAATATATTCACATAATAAATCGGCAATATGAGATACTGAGAATCCCGAAATAAAGATAATTTCGAAATTGAAAAATTGATCGGGAATTCCGGTACTCGAAGCCTTACTGTGCACATGTATGCGAGTTCGCAGATGTTTGCTGACTCTTTTGCTTAAATTGCTGTTGAAGCTGTGCAGCATTTATTTACTAGCGGCATAGTGATATGTCGAAATAGCTAATATCCGCCACATAATAAAAACAAACTCTGTGAAAAACGCAGTTTTGAAAAATCTGTTAGTTAGGGCCTTTGTGAAGTAGATACATTAAAATTGAATGTTCAAAATTGTATTTAAATTCTATTTATTGCAGTTTTATATGAATTTTCTTTGTTTGTCATAAAAAACAACTTATTTATGTGACAAGTGTTAAAGCATTCGCAGTTCCAGTGTATTTTGTATTGACTGTAATGAAATATTTAATACTAATCTACATAGTAGTTTCTTATCACAAAACGGATTTTACTAATTTTTAATTTTTCTTAATTTTTTACGTTATCACTATATATATTTAAAAAAAATGTTGGCTAGAAGTGCTGCTGGAACCGCGCCTGGTTAAAGAGATGCATAAATAAATATATTTTTTAATGTATGTGTGTATTTACGTATCTTCATATTGTTGAGTCAATAACTTGTTTAATGAATAATTTTTTTATATAGCATATCAGAGGTATGGCATTAATGAATGATTAATGTGAGGAAAATAATACAACAGAGCAAAAAAACACATTAGAAAACTATAGCCAACGGTTATTGCATAATTACTGCAAAGAAAATAAAAAACATGCTCGTAAGACAAACACATTCATATGAACATAATAAATTTAAACAATAATTATGTAGACACATATTTCCTTATTACTTTAAAAAAGAGGTGCACAATAATTGTCAGCTTAAATTCTTATAATTTTATATGTGTATTTACTACTGGTACATTATTCATATGGACCAATATTTATGGTTGAGTTGTTTTTCAGCGATAAATTTGTCCCCTATGTAATAAATAAAATAAATTAACACAATTAAAATAATTAATACCTCCAAAGAGATTTAAGGCCGGGCTTTTCTTCCAATTTTCGTCGTGCCCCATTTTTTAATTTTTCTTAGGAATTATTGGGACGGGACCTACATGTTTAAATCTGACTCCGAACGGCAGATGAGTTTTCACTGATAAGCTTTTCGTGGCAGAAATACACTCAGAGTATTTGCCAAGTCACTGCCGCTTTTGAAACACTTTTTTTCTGATTCAAAAAACTGGTTTCTAAATTTTTGATGTTGCTTTGCTCGGGAATCGACGCCAGGCTTTTCGGAGCACGTACCACCACACTACGGCGCACAGTGGCATTTTTGCTTGGTTTAGACGCGAAAAAGTAAACATTTTCAAGTCATGAAATTTGAATGCAGTTTGTTTTTAAAATGTCCACAGTATAAAATGGTATTATCATTTCTTATAATTATTGTTCTTCATTGAATAATCTGCTGTCAAACTGTGAGTTGTTGATGACGCGCTAAGTAGTACAATTTACAGAAGTGAAATAACGCGTGGTTTAAAATTAAATAAAACTTTGTGGTGAAACAAAAGCTAAAATATTTTTTGTCATTTAAAATCTACACGTAATTATATTATTTTAAAAGTGTTCAAAAGTCTTTTGGTTGAGTATTTTTTACGAAATTATGAGTTTTTTAATGTGTATTATTTTTGTGCTGTAAATATATATAACCGTGAAAAGAAAAGCCTGCCAAAAGTTAGAACCACGCTGTACCACAATAATTTTTAATTTCTACAAAAATTCAATATTTTATATAATCCAAATGATTTTTCATCCCCGTAGGTTAGGGAGGAAGTAAATAGAGACGAGGGATTGTATGATAAATGGTCCAGTAATGTTCGAATTTTTTTATCAAACTTTGTATGAGATGGATTCAAGTGAATTACACCAGAGTAAATTTTCTTGGAAAGTTTGGTTCATGGTTAGAAATTTAAATATAGATATGACCAATTGTGAACAAAAGCACAAGATAAGGCTATGAGAAAGTTTTTGCTGAGGTAAATTCAAAAATTTTGGACGGGGGTCCAACCCCCAAACCAAACTTCGCGTATCCTCACTGAAGGGGGCATATAAACATTTAAACTTGGTTTGAATGAAATATATTCGTTTTTGAGTGAGTTATTAATTTTTCGCGTCTAAACTTAATGACTTAATTTTTGTGCCCTGAACTTTAAATTTGACCAACCCAGTATAGAAAGTACATATAGTTTTAGAGACTACCGTTTAGTTGACAATAATGCCCTTTTTTCCGATTTGTCCCGTGTCGGTTGGTGTGAATGTTGGCGTCTCCCATCTGTTAATGACAAGTTTGACTTTCTCAATGACAAAATAGTTGAAGCTTTTGACAAACATGTACCCCTGCGCACCCGAAACGTCAAGTCTGTATCATGTCCTTGGTTTAATAACAAAGTTATAGTTGCAATAAAAGGGCGGAATAAGGCGTACTGCAATTGGAAGAAGAAAAGAGGTAACTCGGACTGGGACTCCTACACAAATGCGAGGAATCTTGGCACAAATACCACAGACTAGAAAAATGTAGGTACTTTTCATCACGTCTCGGCCCTGAACTTCCGCCCAGCGATGTGCGGTAAAGATCTTCCTGAGTGTACTCTGAGCTCAACTGCCCTTAATAATGCGTTTGTTAGTAGTGCTGTCTCTACTTGAAATGCAATGAATGTTCTTTTCAGTCAATCTGATTGTTTTCAAGGTGTCATGTTTGAGTTCTCTACGGTACCGGAAACCTATGTAATAAGATGCATCCTTAAAATTAAGACTAAAGCAATCGGAGTAGATGGAATTCCAATTATATTTGTAAAAATGATTCTGCCTCTCATTGTAGGGACAGTTACCCATATAATCAACCATTCGATAACAACCTCATGCTTCCGGAATCGTGGAAAATGGCCAAAGTTCGCCCTCACCCAAAAATAGAAAAGCGTTTTCCCCGGGAGATTTCAGCCCTATTAGCATCTTACCGATTTTATCAAAAGCGTTCGAAAGCTTATTGGCGGAACAAATCAGGACCCACGTGTCTGTACACAATCTACTCTCGCCATACCAGTCAGGCTTCAGAGCTGGGCACAGCTGCTCGACTGCTCTTATAAAAATCTTGGATGACATACGCGTACCCTTTGACAAAGGCCAACTAACAATCCTCTGTCTACAGACTACTGTGCTATAAGCTACAAAAGTATTTTAGATTCAGTAATAATGCTCGAAAGATGATGGAAAGCTATTTATCAGGCATGATTCAAATTGTTATGAATGGAACAGATGTGTCAGAGCCGATGGGAATAGTTGCGGGGGTCCCCCAGGGATCTATACTTGGCCCTTTGCTTTTTAGTCTTTTTATTAATGATGTGTTCAATGTATGCAGATATGTAAATTTGCACGCTTATGCTGATGATATTCAGCTGTACTTGGCTGGTGACTTTAGTGCTACTCCTAATCTTTGCCTTAAACTCAATAGTGACTTATCGGCGATATTTAGTTGGGCGAATAACAATGGCCTGTGCCTCAATGCTGGAAAATCGTACTGCTTGCCCATTGCGAAAAAGAATGCTTCGAGGCTTGAAATGCCTAAAATAAGCATCGGGAACGCAGTTATAAGAACCGTCAATAAAGCTAAAAACTTTGGAGTTGTGTTGAACTCGAACCTCACTGCGATCGATCATGTTAACACAGTAGTGGGTAAGGTATATGGGACTCTTCGTAATTTGAGGCAAACTGCGCCCTATACCCCTCTTCAAATTAGGAGAAAACTTGCTATCCAACTCATTGTCCCAATCATTACGTATTCTGAGTTAGTTTGCAACAAGCTAGACTCAAGGTGGGCTCATAAAATTGAGGTTGTGTATAATCAAGTTACGGGTTATGTTTATGGACTGGACAAGTTTGACCACATATCTGCATGGAGAAATCGACTTTTAGGATGCAATCTATTCGATTATCATAAGACTAGGAGCTGCATTTTTCTTTTCCGTCTTATTTCAACAAAGACGCCGCTGTACTTGTACGATAAAATAGTCTTTAATAAATCGACTAGATCATGCATCTTAGCTGTCCCTATTTTTAACTACGTAGGTTGTTTTTCGTCAACACCATACGTCTCTGGAATTCTATCCCTACTGCTGTGAGAAAATCTCTAAACCAAAACAACTATAAACAGATTTTTTATAGTTTTTTCTCTAGTGATAGCACTTGAGCTTTATCTATTGGCACTTTTTATATCTACATATTTCTCTATACCCCTTAACCTTTCTGTTTTTACTTCACTCTCAGCTATTTTTTTGTGAAACATAGCTTAAGATATAGAACTATATATATGTAAGTTAATTAGTATTATATAAACCACAATGGTTATGACATCTGTTCGTTGTACTAGAAAAGATTTCATTATCTTAATGTACTAATAATTAAATTGCCAACTGCCAATTGCCAAATCATGCAAAAATGCCACTGTGCGGCGCACAGTGTCGCGAAGCGGCCAAAAGTCAAAAAAGTTCATCGATAGATATTTTTATAAAACTTTGACAAACGATGGAGAATACATCCATTAAATCATTTCGAACAGAATTTTTAATAATAAACTTGCGCGCTTTTATCGGGACTTCCTTAAACCTGGAATTTTGTTAATTGATACTTTTGCCCACGGTTTTTTTATGAAAAAGATCACTGAAACAAACTTAAATTCAGAGCTGGTTAGTAAAAGTAAATATCTCTAATGAGTTTTTTATTATATTTGGAAGTTTTCCATACATGGCAACCCTACTTTTTTATTTATTCATCGATCAGGTGATGAGTACCGTTACTTTTTAAAGCAGACCAGAAATTGAATTTTTCCTATTTAAAAGGATAAACGTTAGTAGCATGCATATTGAAGCCGAATAAGAACGTGAATGAGACTTCGTTTTAAAAGATTGCATTATCCACTTCTTACGAAAACATTTTTATTTTTTTGGGTGTGTTTAAGCCTCGATCTCTACGAAATTTTATTTGTTGAATTTTCAGATTAGCACAAATGTATGTACCAAGTTTCATTACAATCGCTGCAGTTTTAGTTTAACTGCCCACTAGTGTGGGTGGCGTGGCAGTCGTCCAATTTTGATTATATTAAAATTTTTTTTTATCTACAGTAAGTGTAGGCTCCATGATGAACTACAACGAAATTGCAGCACGACAAGTAGTTTTGGCCGCGCTTATATGGGATCGCGACACTGTGCTGCGAACTATGGAAAATAAAGGCCTGTTTCTGATTAAAAATCAATAACTTTTTATTTCTGAATATTATGTTCTAAAATTTTGCACAAACATAGAATAGTGTATATGGCTTCAAATAGAATGTAATTTATTATGATTTAATTTAAAACCATACCTTAAAAAATAAAAGAAATAATCAAAAATATGCAATATTTATTTTTTAACAATGAATACTATTATTTTAATGCCTACAAAAACCAAATATCAAACAGTGCATCAAAATATAAATCAATTTAAATAATAAAACATAAAAAACTGATTGAAATTGAAAACAGATTAATTAACTAATTGTAATGTTTACTAGTGTTATTGTACATATATGTTTATTATGTTATTTATACTTGATGAACTTCGGGATCTAAAATTAATTTGTTCACTTTCAAAAGCTCTAAGGTATCTTCCTCAAGTTCCTAATGCTGGTTATTCTAATGATGGTTATGTATGGATCTGGAGTATAAAGAAGAGTATGAAATACGTCCTCGTTTGTAGCGGATCTTGAGCATTTTCTAGCATGATGTAGACGAAATTTTTTATAATCCTTATTACGGGATTCTTGTGCATCTTCCGAAAGTTGGCCAATAGGAAGTACTGCAAAATGCTTTATGACACTTTCTCCATGAATCAAAATTTTGTGAACTGAAGATGACATGTAGTACCATTAATAATTGCTCACATAGATCCTGGCAATCTCCATAGCATAACTGCCAAATTTTTCAGCATTTATCATTATACCCGATGAAAGAGATTACGGAATTATGTAAAGTCGTTTAATCAAATTTATATCCACTCCTGTAATTTTAGCAGAGTATGTTCATTAAATATTATTGTATTTTTTCTTCTTTTACTGGATTCTGACAAATCTGGATAAGATAAGCACGGCCTCCCACGTTTTCCAGAAGAAGTAGATGGTGTGAAGTCGGTTGTAACGTCTTCAGAGTTCGGTAAAGTTACTGAATATTCTGATTCTAGCCAATTACTGTTTTTCATTAAAATTTATCCTTTTTCTGTGAAGTTTCTGCCCAGCGTTTATTAAAAGTAGGAATAATATGTCTTTGAAAATCACTGAGGACGAAACATAAGTTGTTTTCAGATCTATATATATAAAAAGAAGTGTACATTTTGATTGTCACTCCATAACTCGAGAACGGATAGAAATATTGCCATGAAATTTTTAGGAAATATACAGGAAGGAGAGATGATGGTTAGTTGATTTTGAAATCCCAAATCGGTGACTAGGGTCTCGAGATATAGGCCAAAACATGGCCCCGGGTACCCCTGAAATGTGTTTATAGAATATGGATATCAAATGAAAGCTGTTGATGTGTGCTTTAGTACAGAGTAAGTTTTATGCCGCTGGGTGACTAGGGTCTCGAGATATAGGCCAAAACGTGGACCCGGATACACCTAGAATGTGTTTTTATATTATGGATATCAAATTGAAGCTGTTGATGTGTGCTTTAGTACAGAGTAAGTTTTACACCACTGGGTGACTAGGTTCTCGAGATATAGGCCAAAACATCGACCCGGATACCCCTAGAATGTGTATGTATTATGGATATCAAATGAAAGCTGTTGCTGGGAACTTTAAAGTAATTTTCATTGTGATATTCGATTTAGTCGCATCAACCTGGCAAAACTGATAAATATGCATGCGAAGCCGAAATAAAGACATGAATTAATAATAATACCCACATACCTATTTACAGACGTCCTATTCGATTTGCCTGAAATTTGGTATATAAATTTACTTATATTAGTATTAACAATGCTTTTTTCCGGGAAGTACACCAGAGACGGGTTGAGACTGGGATTAGGACTAGCACTGGGACTGACACTGAGACTCGGAATGAGACTGGAACAAAATACATACCACCCTCTGGGACTGCAATAAGGGATGAAGAAAAATGAGAAAAAGTTGAGAGAAGAGAAAAGAGAGAAGCAGACTGAGAAAGAGATAGAATGAGACGAAGATGGAGATAGATGAAGCGAAAAAGACTGAGGGAGGAGTGAATAAAAAGATTAGGAAAAAGTGGGCAGAGTTAGACGGAAAAAGCTTATTAAAATGTATGCAGATAGACCAAATTTAGGGCAGAACAACGTCTGCCAGGTCTGCTGGTACATGATAATTTTCTTTTACAACTGTTGATAATGCCTCCAATGATTTTCCTCCTTCGATAAACGAAAGTGTTATTTCACGTTCAAAACCCTTGAAAGTAGACATTTTGAAGGGACTACAAAACACGTAGTTATTTGTATTCGTAACAATTACACCTCTGTTAATCCACCAATATGTTTATATACTTATATGAAATATGAGGGTAGTGCGTTAAAACAAAGGGTATTTTGGAAATTCCGTTATAATCGCTTTTAACCTCGTTTGTTTCCTACCTAAGGTCTACATTCATATGTACTCCTAAGCATATGCCTAAGTTCCTTGCGCAAGTAGGTAGAAACCAAATGTCCCCATGCACATGCTTCACACTAAACTAAAAATTCTTAGTTTAATGTATTACCCGCCCACAAAGTTTCGAATTGTAGGCATATTGTGGAAATCTGCACTTAATGCTATTGTTTAAAATAGAATTCAGCGCTCAATTTCACACAGGAAAAGTGGAATTTTTATTGTTAAATAATCGGAATAATACATAGTAATAATATATTTCCGTCCACTGAAATTCAAAAATTTTGGCAAAACTGCATTTAGTGTTTTTGTTATGACGTTTGAAAAGATAATGCCTTACTTTTTTTATTGTTAAACCTGCATTCAACCCTCACGGTAACTCGAGAAAACTTGGATTTTTATTGAGAAGAAAGAAGAATCATTCAGCGCTGTTCTCTGGTGTGCAACTTGTTTATTAATATTTTCACACGCAACATGAGTGCAAAAAAGATAAACGTCCTAACAAGGAAAAATTACAAAACTTTCCGCAAAATATTGATGTAAACAGCAACATTTAAAACCCCAATAGATAGCGAGGGGTTTTCCGATTTCTGACTTTTATCACATTTTTACTAGTTACTCCGAAAATCGCAAATTTCCGCAACTTTTTTATACTCAGCTGAGCAGAGCTCACAGAGTATATTAACTTTGTTCGCATAACGGTAATCTGTAACGGCATAAACTAATCGAGATAGATATAGACTTCTATATATCAAAATGATCTGGGTGAAAAAAGAAATTCATTTAGCTATCTCCTTCCGTCCGTCCGTCCGTCTGTCCGTCCGTATGTAAACACGATAACTTGAGTAAATTTTGAGGTATCTTGATGAAATTTGGTATGTAGGTTCCTGGGCGCTCATCTCAGATCGCTATTTAAAATGAACGAAATCGGACTACAACCACGCCCACTTTTTCGATATCGAAAATTACGAAAACCGAAAAATTGCGATAATTCATTACCAAAGACGGGTAAGGCGATGAAACTTGGTAGGTGCGTTGACCTTATGACGCAAAACAGAAAATTAGTAAATTTTTGTACGATGGGCGTGGCACCGCCCACTTTTAAAAGAAGGTAATTTAAAAGTTTTGCAAGCTGTTATTTCGCAGTCGATGAAGATATCATGATGAAATTTGGCAGGCACGTTGCTCCTATTACTATATGTGCGCTAAATAAAAATTAACAAAATCGGATGACGAACACACCCACTTTTAAAAAAAAATTTTTTAAGTCAAGTTTTAACAACAAATTTAAAATCTTTACAGAATATAAGTAAATTACGCCAACATTCAACTCCAGTAATGATATGGTGCAACCAAATACAAAAATAAAACAAAATTTCAAAGTGGGCGTGGCTCCGCTCTTTTTCATTTAATTCGTCTAGAATACTTTTAAGGCCATAAGTCGAACTAAAATTTACCAATCCTTTGGTGTGTGCATAGATTCTATGACGAAAACTGTTTTCTGTGAAAATGGGCGAAATCGGTTGAAGTCACGCACAGTTTTTATACACAGTCGACCGTCTGTCTTTCCGCTCGGCCTTTAACACGATAACTTGAGCAAAAATCGATATATCTTTACTAAACTTAGTTCACGTACTTATCTGAACTCATTTTATCTTGGTATTAAAAATGGCCGAAATCCGACTATGAGCACGCCCACTTTTGCGATATCGAAAATTACGGGAAATGAAAAAAAATGCCATAATTCTGTACCAAATATGAAATAAGAGATGAAACATGGTAATTGGATTGGTTTATTGACGCAAAATGTAACTTCAGAAAAACTGTAAAATGGGTGTGACACCTACCATATCAAGTAGAAGAAAATGAAAAAGTTCTGCAGGGCGAAATCAAAAGCCCGTGGAATCTTGGCAGGAATATTGTTCGTGGTATTACATATATAAATAAATTAGCGATACCCGACAGATGATGTTCGGGGTCACCCTGATCCACATTTCGGTCGATATCTCGCAAACGCATTCACATATACAACTAAGAGCCACTCCCTTTTAAAACCCTCATTCATACCTTTAATTTGGTACCTATATCGTACAAACATATTATAGCGTCACCCCTGGTCCACCTTTATGGCGTTATCTCGAAAAGCCGTCCACCTATATAACTAAGGCCCACTGCCTTTTAAATAATCATTAGCACCTTTCATTTGATACCCATATCGTAAAAATGCATTCTAGAGTCACCCCTGGTCCACTCTTATTGCGATATCTCGAAAAGGCGTCCACCTATAGAACTAAGGCCCACTACGTTTTAAATAATCATTAACACCTTCCATTGATACCCATATCGTACAACACACATTCTAGATTCACCCCTGGTCCACCTTTTGGCGATATCCTGAAATTGCGTCCACCTATAGAACTATGACGCACTCCCTTTTAAAATACTCTTTAATACCTTCCATTTGAAACCAATGTCATACAAACACATTCCAGGGTTACCCTAGGTTCATTTTGCTAAATGGTTATTTTCCCTTATTTTGTCTCCAAAGCTCTCAGCTGAGTATGTAATGTTCGGTTACACCCGAACTTAGTCTTCCTTACTTGTTTTATTTGATTATGTTTATGGATAGCTAGGCTATAAATCAACATAAAATGTAAAGCGTGGGTAAACGTGGGCAACTGTCAAAAGTCTCGATGAACTTTAAAAAATTTTTTTCATCATATTTTATTTTGCAATTATTTTAAGGTAAACATAAACATAATATTAAAAACATATTACTTACTCCATATTCTTCAAAAAATTAGGTTTCCAGAAATATATAATACATCATACCTTTTCCTGTAACGTATAACATTAAAATCAATTTGAATGTGATGAAGGGAACGGGCTTAACATGGACGTCCGCCAAAACTATAAAGTTTGTGATGTTGTAAAAAAATCATTTCATATAATATGTATAATTATTTGATATTATAGTCTAGTATGGTCCTTAAACTATCGATTAAAATAAAAAGCATGCCAGTAGCGACATTGAAAAAGAAACATTATTAATCAGCAGTTGTTCTACGATTTTCCATAGTGCGGCGGTCCCAATGTAATGTAGCAACATAATTCATAAACCAGCTGTGAAGGCAGTCCGGTAGTCATTAAATAAATTCTTCTAAATTAAGTTTTATTTTGAAAATTCGAAATAAAAAGTTAATTTCGACAATTCCACAAATGACAATAATTGAAAAACCTGAATTCAAATTGTACCTAGTTAAACCGTTAATTTGTGGAAATACTATTTGTTTGATATGTAATTATTTTTCTTAGATTCAGATACAACCTATCTAGAAATACTTGATATTATTTGCCTTGATGGCGTAAGTAGCACTCAGTTAAAAGTAGTGATTGCTTTAATGTGATAATTTAAAATTTTTCACACAACTTTGCTCACTTAACCCTTAAACAACCAAACGTAACATATTACGACGAATGACATTAAAGATTACTTTGTATTTACTCATTATTATTTCTTAAGTAAATAAAATATTAACAACGAAAGTTAGGTTATGTTGAACTGATTAAGTATAGATGTATGGTCCGGCCTGGGCAAAGTCTCTCCAACAGTTTTTTGCGTTCCGGGATACTTCTTGAGGAAGTACAGTGTGACATTGTTGGCGTGATCGCCATATGACTATAAGTATATATATTGACGCGACTGTAGCTTAAGCACGCTTCCTCGAGAATTTCTGCAGCTTTCTTCACAGCTTCAATTTCCGCCTGATAGACACTGCAGTGACATCTAGTTATTTCTGGATCGACACAGTAAACAGCAGACTCTACAGCTTCTGTTAATTTGGAACCACTGGTATACACGTTTATAGTAGGTTCTGCCATTTCCGCACCTTTTGTCAATCCTCCCTTTCGAAGCTCAGGCACGGGACTATGTAGTCTGTTCGCCCTATATTTAATGGCACTACACTGATATGCTCGTACGGCATTCACTCAAGCTGCCCCGAGGCCTTACGCATTAAGCCTTCTTGCAGTTGCTAGTAGAGTAATACGCTGCCGATAAACGCCGCCGCCGGCGCCGATTTGAGACGTTTTTCGCACGCCGCCGCCGAATGTCAAAAATATCGGCGCGGTATCAAGGGATGCGCATCACTGCCAGTTATAGAAATCCAATTGCGAAATTTAACACTTTCTAGCCGTTTAAAAGTTATTTAAGAAAACAGGCCATTTCAATGCCAGCTTAATACGGATTTCGTATCACCGAATTTACCAAGTTATTAAAACAAAACACTTAAAGAAAAGTTATTTAATAAATTCAAATGCTCACTTCGCATAATTTTTTCAAAAAAATAATAAAATACAATGAATTTAAATAAAATGTCCCAAGTCGAACATATTTTCAAATTGTCCTCAAGTTGTTAAAAAGGCAAATTGCGCGAAAAAGGTGCCGACTCCCGATTGGCTGAAAGAATAAGTGAAATCAATGATGCAAAATCCTTTAGTAGGCTCCAGTGGTTTAAATTCTCCTTTGAAATGATTCTCAGCTCACACTTAAGTTGCATATACATATCTACAACACGTATGAGAAGGTTTGAAAAATCACTTTATTTGCTTAACTATAAAATAGCTTCTGAAATCTTAATTTTGATTTTCACACATCATCATTCAAAACCCAAGTATCCCGGTTTGACATTTCCTAAAGTTGGCGGCCCTATCACCAACTAGTCGCTTGGAGTGGATCACATTGTATATAGCCTATCAAGCATGTTTAAATACGACCTTCACGTGACGGCTCCAGTTACGAATGTGAATACGTAGGCACATTTTTTAACCAGGTTAGGCGTTTTCCTTCGCAAGAACACTCAAAGTGGTTAAGCAAAAGCTTTCTCAAGACAGTCGACTAAATTACCGGGTGTCCTACTACCCTAACGTAGGGGATAGTCGAACTTGTGTGAAAACTAAAGGCGGTCATCCATAATGAGCTCTTATAACATAAAGCCGGAAAAGAAGACTATTGAGATCAATGTATCGAACACAAACGTCTGCAAATTTTGGTCTAAATTTCTAAACTTTTTTTTATATAGATGCGCCAAAGATTATACGATTTTCACCCATGAGTTACGTAATGATATTCACTTATACTGCTTATGATTTCGAGGACGGCATCCTTGACCGAATAGTTACTCCCTAACGTTTCAAGATGTTTTTTTTTGTGTAATTCGGAAGCATAGCGCGTCAAAAACATCCGTCAGAATGTCTTCGGAGTTACACATAGAGCTTCGAGGAAAGTGACGTCAGCGAAGGTATGAGTTCGAAGTCGCAGTCCTATGGCTTCTGTGCTGGCATATGGTATAAGGGACAGGATCGTGGTAGCGACTGGTGGTCAGGATTGCTACTGTTCGCACGTCGGGAATTGTAGCTCTCAAAAACAGCCCGAAAAAAAAGAAGGCGCCCTTTGTCACGATCAACAATAAGCCAGCATTGATGCTAATCGTTAAAACTGTGCCACGAGAGTCATGACTATTAGTAGATAATTGATAGCAACCGTAAGTCGCCTTTTTGCGTGACCAGCATGTAGCCATAAATGATTTAAAGAAATCGTGGCGACGTCGGGTATTAGAGTTAGCCCAGAACATCTCCTTCGGTGAAACTACGCTACAAAAGTGTGACCATTTTAAGTATTTCTCCTCTCTGCGCAAGGAGCTACTCCCGAAATTTTTTGAACGATCTACGAGATTTTGAGGCAAAAACCGCGGATATTTCCGAAATGACGAAACTTCGACTTCCTTAAATACATATAAACAAAACCTTTCTAAATATTATTTTTATTTAATGTTCGCTTTACAAGACTCCAAATACTCATCCGCAAGTTAATGATATTGTTCCAGATCGTCAAAAATACCATTGACGTCAGCAGTATGTTTCCATATTCATTAGTTGTGGACAATATGATACTCTGAAATCCAGCCATTCAATTCAGAGGTTTACGTCGATCACTTTGTCTGCGCGCCGGCCACGCCGCCGCCGCCGGTATATAATAGAGTCTACGCCGCCGCCGCCGATTAAGTTACCGGCGTAAACCTCTAGTTGCTAGCGCTATATTTTTGGATTAGATCAGCAGGTGGGATGTGCAGAATGGCATGCAATGCTGCTGTACATACTTTCTAGTACAATTCCAGGTTTCTGTGCTCTATTTTACGTGATCATTCTGAGTTTAACATGGAGCCATTACAATTTGTTAAGGCCTGATGTACTTCAATTGAGTTGAGACTGTCGACAATTGTTCGTTTCGGGAGTTTTTTGAAAGCTCCGGCAATATTCAGAAAAAACACCATATTTCTGGTGCCACAGTGCTTGC
This sequence comes from Eurosta solidaginis, assembly GCA_029619165.1. NCBI lineage: Eukaryota > Metazoa > Arthropoda > Insecta > Diptera > Tephritidae > Eurosta > Eurosta solidaginis. The sequence continues at coordinate 25,057 of JARSSU010021317.1, forward strand.
TCTATATTTATGTCCACCCAATGCAATGCAATATCGACTGACTTTCCTTTGGTATAAGCATGTTGGGCCAAAGAGAATACTTCGTCTTTCATATTTTATATATACATCTATTAATCTATCTAGGGTTTTGAGCAGATGACTGGTGCTTCCCGCTTATAAAGACTACTGCCAAAGCTTAGGGGGCAGAAATATTTTGTGTAGAAGAAATTTGTAAGTCGTTATTTCTCTTATTTTCCAGACGAAAAAAAATTGTTCCAACCAAAGAAATAGACACATTGTTTTTCGGAACGGCCCCTAGAAAACGATTTTTGTATGCAAAGAGAAACATCATCTCACATACTTAATTGGTTATATAGATAGATTTGGTTAGGTCATGACGGAACCGCACAAGGTGGCAACAAAGCAACACACATACAAACGTAAATAAAAATTCCATGGCCTTTGTTTTTGTAGTTCGATGGACTATTTTCAAAAACGTATGAGCCAGACGTTGAAAAGTCAAATCATATTAAAACAAGTAAGGAAGTATAAGTTCGGGTGAAACCGAACATTACATACCCAGCTGTACACTTGAAATGCTGTTGTTGTTTGTTTTGTGTGCCTAATAGTGTTACAAGGCTGCGCAATAATACATATACATATGGTTCTATTCTGAAATAATTTTTCTTCGACTTATGGCTCCCGAAACAAAGGAAATTACTTAGTCATAAAAGTGCGGTGCCACACCCATTTTTTTAACTTTGAAATTTTTCCTATTTATTGTTATAAATACACTTGGAAAATGAAATACCATTGATATAAAGCTCTTTTTTGCAAAGATATAGCTTATTTTATTCGTCCACGACCCTTTTAAAAATCTTTTACATAAATGTGGGCGAGGTCCTTAACCGATTTCGTTAATTTTTTTTCAAAGCATTCCTTGTAGTAAAGGCAACCTCTCTGCCGAATTTTGTTACGATAGGTTTAACGATTTTGATTTATGATTAATAATATTTGTAAAATTGATTTTATCACAAGTGGGCGGTGCCACGCCAATTTTAAAAAAATGTTTTTCAAATTTTTATCAAGAGTCTCAATATCAGTCCACACGTCAAATTTCAACATTCTAAGTGTATTATTTACTAAATACTTATCAGGTTTTTTGTGTTTGCCAAAATGTTATATATATAAAAAGTGGGCGTGGTTATCATCTAATTTCGCTCATTTTCAATATCAGTCTATTCTGGGTCCATATAAGCTCGTGTACCAAATTTGGTGAAGATATCTCAATATTTACTCGAGTTATCGTGTTAACGGGCAGACGGACGGACATGGCTCAATCAAATTTTTTTCGATATAGATGATTTTGATATATCTGGATTCCTTTATACCTGCACAACCAACCGTTATCCAATCAAAGTTATAATACCCTGTGTACAAGTACAGCTGGGTATAAAAAGTACCAAACAGCTGATATCCGGCCGTCACCTGTATGGTTGCGCCATGGGTTAGGGTAATCAATAAACAATAGTATTTTGTTTCTTAACTTTATTAACAAAATTAAACTGAGAAATTAATTCCAGTATATTTTTAAAAGAGAATAAAGAATAAATGCTAATTTCTATCAAAAAGTATACTGCCGTCCTTTGCAAAAAGGCAATAAAGTGTGAAAACCGTTGTGGATGATGATGGTATAGGCTTTTTATTTTTTTGGATGCATGCGAAGAAATATCTATCCTCTGTCTGTGAACCCGCGGAATCTGATGTAATTTTTATGATCATACACTTTTAATTGAAAACAATAATTTTTTAGAAAATTTGTTTGTTAACGCTACTGATTAGGTACGTGCTGAATTTCTTATAGTATGAGAAATTTGTATGTACTCGTAGAGTAGGGACAATCCACTACCGTTCAGAACACGATTTTGCGAAGGGTCTGTCTGTGATTTACGTTATATTATGGGACTTCCAAGGAAATCAAAGCTATGTCAGTAACTAAGCCATTGCCGGGGCTTTAAATAATGTTTCTTAATGGGCGTTTATGGATGGTCTTAATTACATTAAAGTACATCCAGCCTTAACCAGATGGATCAGCTGCATGTTAAATTGCAGGAAGATTACATCACAATGGGGATTGTACGAGGCCACGAAACCAGTGCACAGTGGCACGCCGCAGGAAGGGGTGCTATCACCTCTGCTGTGGACGCTGGCCATCAACCAACTGCTCAGGCGATTCGATGAGGGACCCGTAAAACTTACGGCTTACGCAGATGACGTTGCAATTGTCATAAGTGGAAAGTTCTTTGATGGATCGGGCGCTTCGGGATATTCATACCTGGGCATCTAATGTCGGGTTGAAAGTCAATGCGGAGAAGACGACTAGGGTCTTGTTTACAAAGAGATACAAGGTCCCAAACTGGACCAGGCCTAAGTTAGGACCTTACAGGAGAAAACTTGCACAAAATATCTAGGAATCATCCTAGACAGTAAGCTGTCATGGAAGCTCAAGGTGGAGGAGAGGGTGAAGAAGGCCTCAACGGCACTTTATGAATGTAAAAGAATGCTGGCGTGAACGTGGGGCTTATCGCCATCTCTTTCTCATTACGTTTTTACAGCGATTGTAAGCCCTATTCTATACTGAGGGGTTCTTGTTTGGTGGAAAGGCACACAAAAAACAACATACCTCAAAAAAATTAGAGGGGGTATGCAGACTATCGATGCTTAGCATTACGGGAGCTCTGAAAACAAGCCCGAAGGCTGCACTGTATGCCATTCTGCACATTCCACCTGTAGACCTGGTGCAAAGTACATAGCATTAACACCTGCAACCAGGCTCGGTGCCTCGGGGCAGTTTGAGCGCCGACCATATGGCCATAGTAGTATAGCGTCATGGTGCAGTGAAATAACTACCATGAAATAACTTCCAATGAAATAAGTCCCAATAAAAATTAAATAACTCCCAACATTAATAAATGAAATAAATCCCAAAGAAGGAAATGAAATAACTCCCAAAATTTGCCAGTTATTTCATAATGAAACCACAAGTCCCAAAAAAAATGAAATAACTCCCAAATGAAATAAGTCCCAAAAAAATGAAATAAATCCCAAATCAAAATTGGACAAATTTGGACAGTTAAAGCTTTCTAGTCCTTCGGAAATACTCTTAGCTTGCAGCATTAGAACACAAGCGTTGCATATTTTTAAATGTTTGCACGGCATCAATAGTACATTGGGCTCAACCTCGAAACAAATTACGCATAAAATTTGAGAGCGCGGTATTTCTGATGGCTTTGATGCGGAATCTTGTTCTTCCTCCTCCTCTTCTTCAAGATACGGTTGATCTTCAAAAAAATCGTTGGCTTTCGCAATCAGTTCAGCTTTTTCCATAAATGTTCGTCTTTTTTTAGTTTTTCCCAAAGCTCCACTACTATTAGAAAGCATTTGGAAATTTCGGGACATATTGAACTCCTCTGTTTGCAACACTTTGATAAATTTATAAAAGTTTCCCTGTTTTGGTATCATTTTTGCCAGCGCTCCATTATATCCCTCGATGGCCGATGTCGTCCGTGTTGTTGTCGCAAAGACTGACATTCCATCTGGTCCAATCTTTATTCGATATAAATAAAAAGCAAAAAACAAAACCAACAACGAACTATCGCAAGACTTGTATGAGATTTCGGTAAAAGTTTAGTTGACGGGTCGACTGCTAATACGTGTTCAAAAATATCGAAAGAGGTGTCAAAAGACGCGTATTGTCCAGAAATTGTATCTGTGTCCGGAGATATTTGCAGTTGAAGTTGGCAATTTTCATGTGGTTGTTGTAATGTTATTGTGCACTGAAAAAAATTTGTACGCAGAAGGACATCACGGCGCTAGCCACGGTTATACCACACACCCGGACTTGGCATGGCGTAGCCCAGGTAATTTTTTATAAGCGCGGCCGAAGGCCCCCAACGCAAAAAGGTGTTCTGTGCAAAAATACTATGGATTCCACCCCCGGTTTCGGAGGGAACCGCGGGCCATTTTTCGGTTTTTCGTTAATATCTTTTAAACGGTATAAAATTTTTCTTTTCCGCCTTCGGATTATTGTTGTCGAGGTCATTACGCGTCTTTTGACACCTCTCTCGATATTTTTGGTAGCGTATTAGCAGTCGACCCCTCAACTAGACTTTTACCGAGATTTCTTTAATAGAGCTTACCTTCTTTAGCCATTATTTCTCGAAATATTCCAAAAAGCTTGCAAAGTGGAAATGACGCTCGAGGTTTCCAATATCGTCCTTAATTTTTAGAAATGTGGCCACTATATGCTCGGCGGGCAACAGAGGAAGTGACAAAAGCTTGTAGTATTCCAATGACGCCTTACTGTTTTGTCGAATCAATTGAGCAAGTTGTTTATGCTTTGTAGTTATTTGACGTCGTACCGCGTGGCAAAAATGGAACCAACAGCCGTACAATTTTGAATCTAAAAATGAGGCTTTAATAGCCTTCCTTAGGCTCGCTTCATAATCGGCGATGAAGGTCGCACCATTTAAGTTCAAAAGATTTGAATTTATGTAGTTGAATAAATGTGTATAGCATTTTGTTGACTTTTTATTTGTCAAAATAAAAAATACTGGAAAAACCTAGTAAAAGTAACACGAAATTATTTTTGAACCTTATTAATTAATACATAAAAAGAGAGAGGAAGGGGGTGGGCGCCCCGCCGTTTCTAACCTTTTCGTAATATTCAATATGAATTAAAATCAACTGCTTAAAGCATCCAAGTGGTACAATTGAAAATGTACCATCAATTAAAATCTGTTTATTGTTGTTGTTGGGAACGTTTTCACCGATCAGCTTGATTGTCTTATCAGATGCAAATACGCAGTACGCAAAATCCTTCGAGTTATGGCAAACTTTATAAAAGGGTGTTTTCTCTTGGCCATCGTGCAAAGTAAGTCCAAAGTTATTGAAAATATTTTCTTTTTTAAACATATTAACAACATCAGTTGGGGTCTTCGGAGATGCTGCAAACACTTCGGCTGTCAAATATTGGAGACCACGCTTCATTTTATTAAAATCAATATTTTTCGTCGATTCCTGCGGGCTTTATTAAAAAAAGACATTTTTTAACACCCAATGTGAGTTTACACATGCATGTAACACTATTAACTTACCTCATGCATATTTCTTGAAAATTCTCTCGGATTCCGCTGACAGTACTAGATGCACCAAAAGTACTTGTGGAATGTAAACATCTATCCTTTATTTCATTAAAGGCTTTGAGTTCTTCATATAGCTCATGTTGATCATTATGGTTATGCTCTATGAAGTTTCGGACCTTTCGACACTGTCCGTTTTCCAAAGATACTATCGATTTACAATTTGTTTCGTAACACGTATAGAATATTTTACCATTACTTTCAGATTTTTATAAATAAAACTGTTTTTCATTTTTTATGTACAATAATTTGCTATTTCTTCTTTTTCCACTCACTACTTCAAAATCAAGACTTGACATTTTTTTGCACTCTCACTAAGCACCGATCTATAATAGTAAAATTCTAACAAGAACTGATGGCGTACAGATTGATAATTGAAAATAACTCATTGTTTTGATACAGATTTCTTTACACCAGTTATAGAAACTGTTAGAAGAACGTCAAAGTTTGATAAAATTGTATTTTTAAGAAAATGAAATAACTCCCAACAAATATGAAATACCTCCCAATGCCTGAATTACAAACAATGAAGTAAGTCCCAATAAAAATGAAATAACTCCCAATCTCAAAAAATTATGAAATAACTCCTAAAGAAATTTTATTGGGGATTATTTCATTTGGGAGTTATTTCATTATGAAATAATAACCAGCAAAAATTATGAAATAAGTCCCAATGAATTGGGAGCTATTTCATAATGAAATAAGTCCCAATTTGTATGGAAAATATTTGGGAGTTATTTCATTTTTTTGTTGGGAGTTATTGCATTTGGGAGTTATTTCACTGCACCTAGCGTCATCAATGACAAGCCGAACAGACTATCTGATTCCCTATCTGCGCTTCGAAGGCGATCTTAGGGCCACAATAGAGGTGGACGGTTTGCGCAAGGGTGCTCAAATGGCGGACGATGCCATACATGTGTACACAGATGGTTCCAAAGTAGTGGACGGAGTAGGGTCTGCGGTATACTGTGCTGATCCGGAAATAAGCAGATCCTACAGGCTGTCGGATTACTGTAGCGTTTTCCAAGCGGAAATATTATCCGTAACCAAAGCAGTAGAAACCCTGGAAAAGAATAGCTTAAGCAGCAACCGTGTTAACTTTTATATTGACAGTCAAGCAGCAATTAAGGCAACAATCTCGCATAGCACAGCATCTAAATGCGTGTTAGAGTGTAAGCAGTCTCTGGATAGAATCGGGACAGGGAGAAGCATACATCTATATTGGGTCCCAGGGCATATGGGAATAGATGGGAATGAAAAAGCGGATGAACTAGCTAAAAAGGGCGCATCCCTTGAAGCTTGCTCCGTAGACGTCCCAATTAGACTGCACGTTCTGTGCTCGTGCCCTGCACTTGTCAGGCTAAGACTCCAGCTATTAAGAGTGATACAGCTGTCAGATCTAGAAGCAGTAAGTGGCTTAAGTCCTAGGAAGCTTCTAGTATTTGCCAAGAGGACGGAGTTATTTTATAACATAGGCCCTGGTTTTTGATAGGGTTTTTCAGTTTGGTATTTAAAACAAGCTTCTGGTAACACTACGGACTCAATCAGTCTATGTGAGGTTCTCATGGACCGGCCAGTTCAACCGAACCTAACCTAAGCCCTTGTTAAAGCCTAAGGTTGACCATAGCGACGTGTGGCCTGTGTCAGAAAAGTCTTGGTGGTCAGGTGGTAGTGTTTTCTGTTACAGTGCCCTGTAATCGATACCTTTGCAGGTATTCAACATATTTAAAAACTACCTTCATGGCAGACAAAAATTGTTCACTAAGCCAACAGAGTGTTGTTTGTTTTTCAATTTTTAATAAGGAGCATTGTGAATTGTGTTTTTGAAGCTCCAGGTGCTCTTGCACTCTGTAATTGCCCTCTTTACATTATGATCATTCACAGCCGCGTTGTGATAAAAGTCCGATTGCCACGAAGCACAATTTTACAGAACGATCAGTATACTGTCCATAACAAATTTGTTAGCCAAAAATTACATGGATTTATTTTTTCCCTGGATAGAATTTTCTACCCAAGCAGCATCTACATAGAAAAATCTAGAAAAAAGTAGACAGGTTCCTTCCAAACCCTTATACAAGTTTAATCTATGCAGCCAAAATATGGAATAACCAGGGCCAGATTAACAAGTAGGTAGTTGCCTGGTGCCCCGATTTTAGGGGGCCCCCGAAAATTGAAAAAGACTTCTAAAATTTTCTTACAAACATAAAATTCTAGAAAGTGAAAGAAAAATATAATCAGAACTAAAAATAAATTTTACTCAAATAAATAAAACTCAATTTACCGCATTCAAAAGGCGACGACTGACGAACTAGGCAAGGTTCCTAAAAAGGACATTTCCGACTCATTTGACAAATTGTATGAGCGTGCAAAGAAGTGTATCGAAGTGAAAGGAGAGTATATTGAATAATAAAAATGAATTATCTCAAAATGTACACTGGTTGTTTTTATTTTGAAAAATTTCGGTTATTTTTGGAATAGAGGGTGTAGAAGCATTCAAGCGGACATTTCAACCAGAATGATTAATGATGGATGACAAATAAATCAAAAACGAATTTGGGGATTTCCTGATATTTTGCACCTTCTGCTAACGTTCGTATCGCTGAACTGTCGAATAAATAACTCCAATATTCAGTATTGTAATATGGTATTTATTTAGTCTACTTTGGGACTAGTACTCGTACAATTATATTTCAATATCGCTTACTTCACAAAAGCGTGGCTAAATCAAACTGATTACTGATTCCTCAGTTTGCGCTGCTTTTATACTCTCGGTTTTCTCGTTCACCCATCTCTCCTAAGGCCTAGTAATTTCGTGAACAGTTGTAAGTCATGCTTGGTTACCAGCTATATACATGTATATTTGTAGTTTATGCGGGTTTATGTGTGAGTAACTACTTCGGCTGATGACAACATGTGTGTGCGTGAGATATCTCTTCACTTCGAGCTGCTGGTTATATTTTTGAATGTTCTTCGTTGACTTGTACATAAGTGACGCTGCTTGCTGTGTTTTGTTGTTGTGATTATTACTAACAGCTTATCCAATTAAATTAAAGAATCAAAACTGCTGAAAAAGCAACAAAGCAACAAGAGCGACTCGAGATGTTAGGTATACTTTGCATTGAGACAGATTTATTGAACAAAATCGATATTGATGATATAATTGATGAATTTGCCGAAAACAAATGTAGAAAACGACATGTTTCAAATGTAGATAGTAATTTTATTGACATTATTACGTTGTGACAATAAAAATTATATGTAAGATATAAGTTTGTATTTTTTAATCGAAAAAAGAAGGGAACGGACGCGAAAAAAGGGTCCCCAAATTAATGGTTGCCTAGAGCCCCGTTGAGGGTTAATGCGGGCCCTGGGAATAACCTAGGAAAAACTATATAGACCCCAAACCGCACCTTGTCAGAATTGGCTATTTAAGTAACCCATAGAATAATCCAACTATCTCTTCTACAGAATATATGGGTCATTGGCAGTAAATAGGCATGTAGACCCAAAATAGAGCTATCTATCTTAGGGCAGCACAGGGCCTTGATTATGTACAAATTTTCCATATGTACATCGCTTATATTTGTTTTATATTTTCATATAGCTATTTGCTTCATATCACACATTAAAAACATACTAAAAAATTTAATACTAAAATACTACAAAATACATTACAACAAAAGAACAACAAAACGAAAAAACAACTTCATTTTCAGATGCTATTGCCCCACCATCATATTCACCATTTCCTTTAGAAGCGCAACCGGCACTTTTTACCGACGCATTTTCTGCTGCCCTCAATAGCTATAACGATAATAAAAACGGTGATGGTAACAGTGGCGGTGCAGGTAACAATGGCGGTGCAGGTAACAATGGCTTCCTTAATAGCCAACCTACGGCCATCGATAGTTATGGTAATCCAATTGAGACGCTCAAACCCATCGATACACCCGATGGCCGGAAGGTTATCAGTGCGCAGGGTCTACAATTCGAAATACCAAATTATGCTTCAGGCATAACCGAGATAAAGAAACCAGCCGACGATTTACTGCCACCATTCATTGGTGAGTTAACTAATAACTTTAATGTAAAAAATACAAATTTTAGTGCATTAAACCATAATATTAAATTAAATACGAACGAACGAACAAGAAAACACAATTAAACAACCACAATTTGTAGGAAATACAGATCTTGCATTAGAAGATGTTAAAATTAGCGATAATAGAAATATCAATATCGTTAGTAACAGCGATGATCAGTTTGGCTTAGATATTACCTTGAAGTTTGTCAGTTAAACTACGCTTAAACTTATTCTGCAGTTTTTCAGTCTACTTTAACTGAAGTTTAAGCTACGCTTAAGCGGCCGATCTGCTAGGTTTAAACTCTAGTTAACCTATCGGTTATTTGCGTTCGTACGAAATGGCGTCGAATATACCCAACAAACATTTGGGCTTGAGTACCATTAGAGCTCATGTTGATAACTAGGCATACTTCTAAAATCTTAAGAGTTGTTTCGAAACAGTGGCTGAACTCGAGAATCATAGTGTACTCAGCAAAATAGGGAACTTTTTATCAAGCAAAACATGCTATAACTTAAGTTGAACAAATTTAATTAACAACTTGTGGTTCCCTAACTGGACTCAAATGTAAGATTCAATGATGTTAATGTAGGATCTTCGGTGTAGTAGGTGGAGCACGTTACCATCACACCACGGCGGCCGCCTATATAATTTATTCTTAATTA
>JARSSU010021318.1:0-46632 GCA_029619165.1 Eurosta solidaginis
TTACCGATTTTTTTGTAAAAAGATCGAGCAAAAAATTAATATTGATATTATCTATTAAAAAATAAAAAAAAATTGGTCCTTCCCCACCCTCCCCCTCCCCCCCGCCCCTCCCATTGAGAAGCTAAAATAGACTGACATAATCTTGTTAAAACGAATTAAATTAATTTTTTTCCCCAAAGAAAACCAGGATAAAACAAAAATTTGATCCCTAAAACTGTAAGGACCCGAATTCAAACTAAAAATTTGCCATCTAAAGCCAAAGCTTGATTCAATCATATCAAATAATACTAATAAAAATAAATTCTAATATCCTGCTGTGAAGTATCCTTCCGTTTTATAAACATTCCGCGACAGTCTACATACCCTATTAAATAACGCGAATTACAGAAAGGCCACTTTGTGCAAGGTTAAATATATTCTAAAGAAAATTTCCGTTTCGATCAAAAACCTTTTAATATTGTAGACATGGACGCCCTAACACTAAAGTTAAAGAACTTACTGGTGGTATGAATGCTCTGCGCGAACAGATTAGGCGACTCGTGGGGCGGCCCCCACCTTTATCCTTTTTAGAGCCCAAGGAGTGGGGCTCTAACTGGCGCTAATAGTAGTCGATAACCAACCGATAACTTGGTGATAACAACTCTCTGTCGATAATAAAGCAAAAGCTTTTCGAAATCGGTTGTTACAGGCAAGAATCACGGTGAGTTCTCCTTAAAAAATCCGAAAGTATTTGTGTTCTGGAAAAGTGTCGCTGTCGTAGTTTTAACTGCAACTTTCTGGGCGAGCTCTAGCAATAATTCTTTCTTTCAGAGCCATAACTGGAAGAGGAATTCACATATCATGACAAATATTCGATTAATACTGGAAAATCGTTTCAATATGCCCTAATTTAGATATTACTTAGTGTAAAAACTGAAAATAAACTGCACGATAGAAGCTCTCAGCTGAATAAATAATGTTCGGTTACTGCCGAACTGATATACTCTTAGCTGTTTTTCCTACATATTGACGTCTCGACGACTTGTAAAACCACTGGCGAGAGGCGATATCGTTTTAGGGAAATTTTGCTAATTTCATGTTAGTTGTTCCATCTTTAGAGTCGGAGCCCATTGGTTAGTTAGAGTAGCACACTTCTGAGTATTACAACTCTCAAATATCCAATACATTAACGTAAGTGCAAAATTGTGGCATTTTCTCTTAAATATTTGCTTGCTGCAGTGTCAAAGTCATTTACGCATTCGCGTTAAGATAATTTTCCTTAATTTAGAGTTCAAGTTGAAAGTTAAATGCCACGACAGCGATTATTATCGTTAACAACAGAAATTGGTTGTATTTTTAGCTGCGTCATCAAATGGTTTTTCTATTACCAATTGACTGCGCACGTGAGTATAAACAAATGTGAGTATAATCAGGTGTTTATGGGCATTTACATCTGTGCATAGTTTTGTATGTAGACACATGCCAAGGCAATAATTGCAACACATTAAAATTTTTTAGGGCATTTTTGTTTGTTCAAATGCCACGAAGTCGGTTATAGCACTCACCTTCACCTCACTTATTGTTTGCGTATAATTTCCTATTTAAATATTCACATACATTAGTGTTGACCTTTTGACCGTAAGGGTAATCAGCGTGGTTGGATGTTGGGCCCATCCAAAGGGAGGACTCGCTTGAACATAACGCTAGAAACATCAAAATGGAAACATCAAAATATTCCAAGGCATTCATCTACTACTTTTCTAACGCAGTTGGTTGCCATTTAGTCCGCGTGACATGTTGTTTTTGTTGTTGTATTAACGAAGGCAACCATGAGGAACTTGGGGTCGCGAGAGCCTCGGATTTTAATTAAACATAATTCGCCATGGGTAGTTGAGGTTGACAATTGGTTTGCAGAAGCTATATATTGCGATGGCAACCCCTTGAGAGGGTTGCGCTACACAAACCCCTTGAATCAATTTGGTATTTTAGTGGCCTCTTACGACAGGCATACCTACCGCGGATATATTCTAAGCCCGCTAACCCGCTGGGGGAGGCGACATCTTAAGTATAAACGAGAATTTATTATGTGCAATATAAAGTAAATATTAATTTCTTTACTCCTTTTTAATTTCATTAATAGGAGATTAGCAACAGAGAGCCTACTGACATCAGTCATCCAAACCTTACAAAGACAATCCCTCAAATGTCGACACACCCTAAAGCAAACGCAGATGTTTATGCACATATTTATAAGTATATGCTCATGTGTTAATAAGTATCGCTTAAATTTCCTGGAGAGGCACTTACGATGGAAAATTTGAAAAAAATAAAATAAAATAATAATTAAGAGCCCAAGGAGTGGTATACTTGCGTGAAATTACACAAAATAAACAAATTGAACAACATTCCACCCAACTGTTTAACTAAAAGGACAATTTTCGGTAAAGACATTAAGCCTTAAGTCTAAACATTCTGTGCTACATACATGAAGTCCCAAGCTTGGTGGAACGGGAAACTCAGTAATAAAGGTGTTGAATGAATGCCTCACAAGCAAAGTGTGACAGCCAAACAGGGATACACTCAAACAATTTAAAAAGACTGTTAGGAAAGCAAATGCTGGCAATCCTTCTGCTCCTCAATAAAACTCGGGAGTCGTCGAGTCTGTATAAAGACCACTGCAACGACCGCTTCGTAAAAAGAGATGGCGGACTCGGCAGAGGACTCCCTGAAAACCCTACAAGCTTCCCTGGATGCGTTCATTCACGAAAAAACAAAAAATCCCTGTGGGCGCTTTTAGCCCTAGGATAGATTACTGTACTTGATAATAGACAGGAATAAAATAAGCTTCGCAGTCAACCGTTTTTCCTCATTCAAAAGGCCTGGCTTAGATGGCGTTACCGCGGTGGTGCTTTATAAGCTTGGTGACGCAATGGTCCTCAGGCTGGAAAGGGTTTACAGAGCGTGTATTACGCTGACCTACATTCCACAAATCTGAAGGAAAACAAAAGTCATCTTTTTGTCCAAGTGGGATAGACGAACTCACGAAAACGCCAAAGACTACAGACCAATAAGCGTCACATCTTTAATGTTAAGCTTCTTGAGAACCTTTTGGACATCTATATTAGGTCAACAATAACTTATCAAAGGCGCACATCCTGGGCAGGTCAACAGAAAAGACCCTCCACGAGCTCATTGTTACTGTAGAAAATGTACTCCACTACAAACGTTATACCCTAGCTGCCATCCTAGATACAGTGGGTTCATTCAATAAGACACAAATCAGCGCTATTTTCAAAGCCCTCCAAAGGGCCGGAGTAGACAACCACATTTGCGGTTGGACACAGTCAATGCTGGGGAACAGAACTATACCGGCAGGCATTGGCATGTGACAACGTGGGTGGTGTTCGCTACCCACTATTTGGGTTGTAGCACTGAACGAGATAACTACTACTCGAGCTTGATGAGAATGGCGTAAAGAATAGCATATGCAGACAACGTTCAACCATATGTATCGCATAGACTACAGGCCCTTATTTCTGATAAAAAACTTTGAGAGGAAAATAGATATGTATATAAAGCTCAACATGAATGAAAAACACCGAGTGCGTACACCAATGGCATGCGGTAGACACGACACTGCATAGGGTTGCTACAAACATAAATAAAGCCTTGGAATATATACAGGGAGTGAGCTTTGTTATTGCTCCTATAACAACTCGGGGCTTTCAACAAAGTCATGAAACGGGCGATCGTCTTAACTATTAGTATCATAAAAGCGCATCGGAACCGTAACCAAATCCAGGACCGGAACGGGAACCGAACTCGGTAATGGTAATGAGCTAGGAACCGAGACCGTTCCGGGACCAATTCGAATCCAGAACCGGAAACAAACCCGGAACGGGAACAGAACCATAAACCGGAACCGGACCCGAAACCGGGCCTGAAACGAAACCTAAACCGAAACCGGATCCAGACCCGCAACCAAAACTAGTATGTTATAGCGCGTGCTATCGACGAGGTATACACGAGTTATCGAAGTGTTAAAAATTATTTACCGAAAAAGGCTATAAATGAATTATTAATTTATAATAGACGAGTTATCGGTATTGTTTGTCGTATGCTACCGAAAAGTTATGGATTACTTTTCGATAAGTTATCGATATTTTATCGAAAATTTATCGACATCTCATCGAAAAATATGTATTATTTATCGAACAATTATCGATAAGCTTTAAAAAAAACTATCGATTTGTTATTGAGACGTTATCGATTTGTTGTCGGAGTTTACCGGTTTGTTACAGGCGTGTCATCGATTTTTTATCAAAGTTATCGATTTGATTTTGGCGGCCATCGTGGTGTGATGGTAGCGTGCTCCGCGTATCACACCGTATGCCCTGGGTTCGCACCCCGGACAAAGCAACATCAAAATTTTAGAAATAAGGTTTTTCAATTAGAAGAAAATTTTTCTAAGCGGGGTCGCCCCTCGGCAGTGTCTGGCAAGCGCTCCGGGTGTATTTCTGCAATGAAAAGCTCTCAGTGAAAACTCATCTGCCTTGCAGATGCCGTTCGGAGTCGGCATAAAACATGTAGGTCCCGTCCGGCAAATTTGTAGGGAAAATCAAGAGGAGCACGACGCAAATTGGAAAAGAAGCTCGGCCTGAGATCTCTTCGGAGGTTATCGCGCCTTACATTTATTTATTTTTTTATATCGATTTGATATCAAAAGCTGATAGTTTTTATCGGAATGTTACCAATTAGTTATCAAACGACCCATCGGTTCGTTATGAAAGGGATACCGATAAAAACTTAACAAAAAAGGGCGACGACTGATCTGCAGCCCACCTATATCAAGCCGGTAAAAACCAATAACATGACGGTGAGAGGTATGCCTGTAGTGAGAGGGGACCAAATTATGCAGGTATTCATGCAGTTGTGTTGCGCATACCATGGGGTTGAGCGCAATTTATAGCTTTCCAACACAATTGTCAACCTCACCTACCAGTGATGAGTCGTATTTCTTTAGCTGACGGGGCTCTAGCGAATCCAACTTCGTCATGGAACTAGAGGGTGGGGAGCGGGAAGACCTAGAAGGTTCTCAATGTGATGATATTAAATCGTTACCGAGATAGTTGGGCTTGTACCTTAATGGTACTTGTTACCGAATCTATATCCGGCAAAGGACCGCCAACATCGACAACATTGGCCAAAACTTTCGGGGAGGGCTACAATATCAACAACAACAAGACAATGATTGGCGATAATAATTCGCAATAAATGCGCGCACTAACGCCCTTTTCCCTTTTTTATATCAAACTCACCATTTTTTATTGTTCTGAGTTGGTTTATGTACACTCGCTGAGTTGATCGCTAGTTCTACAATGTTTGCCAAACTAAAATAATCATAATTTATTTTTTGAATATATTACGAGAAAAAAAATTGGGCCACACTAATGAGCTACTTGACCGAATTCCAAATATGTCATCACATCAACCTAACCCAACCTGTAGCTGTGTTTGCAATATTTAAATAGATCAAATTTAGGTTAAAACATAATAAGGTGTGTGTATTTAGAAAATTAGCATTCAATTTACTTTATTATAGACATCCGAAAATATTTCAACATTTCCCACTAAACTGCCGCTTACAAGTGTATAAACATAAAAACTGCATACATGTAGTGTAAGTGAGAATTGTTTCACAGCACGCAATCCGCTACACGCCTCTTTGCCAGAGCTACTTTCAAACATACAAACATAGATACGTGACGATAAATACGCATCGCGCCAATGAACGGCCAAGACGACCTTGACTGAGTAACCAAAACAACAATAAATGTGAGGTAACGGGTGGAACACATACACACACACACTCATACGCGCGGTAAATAAATGCTAATAAAAACTTCAAATAAAAAAAAATTATTTTACTGTCGATGATCGATGACATAACTTAAGACCGGGGGAAGTGGAAGCACAAACACAATTAGGCTCATCGCTACAGCCAAACTCAATGACGTCATACTAACTGATAATCATTCATCAAACGTCACTAACCGGTTTATATTGCTCTTTTTTGTTTTTGCCTACAACCACGGACTGCCTCTTGGCGTACGCCTCAAAAAAACCCATTACTAAATTGCTTGCTTTTAATGGTAATTCCAAATGTTTACGAAAACACCTATTATAATTAACCGCAGACTACAATTGCATTGAAATGGTTTATTTAAATTTTGAATTGATCTCTTTCAGTGCTTTTTTAAAGTTACTTCGATGGTAGGGAATTGGGCAATATACCGAACGCAATACAAACGCAAATACACAAAAAACGGTTGAGCAAGTGCAAATAACAAAAATGAAATGAAAAGGTTGCAAGAAAATGTGTTAAAAGGGTATGAAAGAGGAGAGCGCGGATGCAAAGTTGCCAAACTTGCTGATAAACGACCATTGTAAACGAGCGGTAGCATTTTGTATTGTCACAAATCGAAGTGGGTCAAAAAGCCGGTGCGAATGCATCTACATATGTATTTGCACATATCTGTATGTATGATCCAATATGGCTCTACGTAAACTAAGCTTGAGCTCGTTACAGTTTACATATCGTCGTCATGAAGACTAGCACATTTCAGAATCTTACACGGACCC
Source organism: Eurosta solidaginis (assembly GCA_029619165.1). Classification (NCBI taxonomy): domain Eukaryota; kingdom Metazoa; phylum Arthropoda; class Insecta; order Diptera; family Tephritidae; genus Eurosta; species Eurosta solidaginis. The sequence continues at coordinate 6,622 of JARSSU010021318.1, forward strand.
AACCCAACTCAACGGGAGTCCAAGGCAACTTGCTGTTTCAACAGGGGTGGACTATAATGAGAGGGGTGTTAGTTGGTTCCACAATACAGTTGAAGAGATGGTTGGTGTCATGTGGGGACACATTGCAAGCAGGATAGGTAAGAGTTTAACCCGTTACAGTACCCAGATCGAAGTTCAGCTAGAGTGACGCGCGTTTCCCTGGGGATAGTGCGTCCCTCCTCTGCTAGTTTTGGGTATTGTTCTTTAAGTAGAGAGAGTGCCTTAATGGTACTGGTTACCGGAACGCGCCGGATCTAAAAAAAAACCATCAACAACGATAAAATAACAGCAAGAACTTAGCCTTAATTCCGAAATGTAACCTACTGTGATTGGTGGCCGCCTTGGTGTGGTGGTAGCGTGCTTACCGCCTACCTAACCGAAGATCCTGCGTTCAGGTCCTGGACAAAGCAACACCAACAGTTTAGAAAGAAAGTTTTTCAATTAGCAACAAATTTTTCTAAGCGTGTTCGCCCTCAAGCAGTGGTTTGGCAAACACTTCGAGTGTATTTTTGCCGTGAAAAACTTCTCAGTGAAAACTCATCTGCCTTCCAGCTGCCGTTCGGAGTGTGAACCATGAACGTCCCATCCCGTCAATTTGAAGGAATTTATTTGTTTTTTATATTATTGTGAATTGGTTTATGTTCTGTTGAATATTGTAGACTCCCTGAAGAAGAAACGGACAGCCCCGAAACGTGCGGAAAGAAGAGAAAAACTTGTTCCCCAAATAAAAAGCCTACAGCACCAGGACTTACATATGTTATAGAATAACTGCGTCCTCTTGGCAAACTATTCAATATGATTCAACGTGAGTACGTGTCAATGGAAGACTAAACCGCACGGTGTCAAACACGGATCTAATTGGATAATCAGTGCCCCAACTATCGGCGCTATATTGCCTACCTCAACACCTCGTAGCCGAATCATTGGTACCAAATTAGCTTGTAATTGGGCGTTTCAATCACAAGTTCTTACCTTGGTCTGATATGGAGTCTATACAAGCAAATACAAGAAGTTTTCTAGGAACTAACTTAATTGCTGTCTGGAGATTTGGCAAATCGACCCTAATAGCAGGAGCCTTGACCTCGGGAGCGCAGGGCACGAACACAAGACGTGCTCAACGGTTTCTACCTGTAGCTTGCACTTCCTACATCTGTTGTTACAGACGGGGCAAAATGTTAAGCATGTGGCGCCAGAAGGCAGTGTCCAGTTAGTATGCCAACCGTGAGCCTTAAGGCTTCCTTTCTTTAGAGATACGAACAACTTTATGAGTCTAACGTCGTAGAATTTGCACATGATCTTAGAAATTTTGCAGCCCGCGCTTCTGTTCAAGCTTTTCTTGTTTGATGGATATTATGCATTTCCCGTATCTTTTTGTCAAATTCAAATAACGAATTAAGTCAGCCGGTACAAAGTCAACACACACACAATAACCTGTTGCCGTACTAGGGCTTGAGAAAAGTCCATGGCATTGAAGGCTGCAAAACCATGTGTAACCCAGCTATATCCCACGTAAAATGCGCACCAATCCCTGATTATCAATGTTACCTCAAAACGTCAATCGAAAAGATTGACGGTGTAATTTGTCTTCGGATCAGATATCCAAACCTTCTCTGGTTACAACTCTCGTCGTAAAGACCGTGAGAGAATAATTGAAGGTGATCTGGGGAAATGATCGCAAACAGAATGTTGCGTTTATTTCATCCCGACCTTGCCTGCATACGCAGTCCCGCAAAACACAAAAAATAAAAGATGTTCTGAGTAGGTAGTTCTGGACTTCTTGAAAAGTTGAAAAAATCCGATATACTCTCATTTTTAAACGCTTTTATTTAGCTTGCCTTGAGAGACTGGCTGGCTGGCCGGCACGAATTTTGTAATTGAAATTTAAGTAACTTCCCGATAACCTACAAGCTTGAAATTTGGAATATAGTGCAGAACCCGATGACAATGCAATAATAAGAAAAAACTCCGATAGGTGGCGCAAGGATAGATATTAAAAAAATCGTATTTGTGGTCTGATTTGGCTCATATTTGGAAGACATAATACATGCATGAATAGAAAGCGACCTATGATGTCCGATTTGGCTCATATTTGGAACAAATTTTAGATACAGTCCGGTAGAAGTGACATCAAAATATTTTGGAGTTCGAGGAGGGACAAGCATACGTGGCGCAGAGTCGAGTAAAGTCTTTGGAAGGATTGTGTACTGTAGACTTAGATTGTAACAAATTGTCAGGAAAGAGTCCTTGTAATAAAGGGTCACTAAATGAACTAAATAGAATGAGAAATAATAGGCAATTAAATAAAGACTAAAAACTTGAAAACAAAATAATTTAAAAAAATGTTTAAGTTAAACGGTTTTATTGAAAACAATACTTACATGAAGTAATAATAATACTAAAAGCTAGAAAATAATTAGGTAGGTCCTAGGTACTAGTCATCATACTCCTCATCAATCTAGGGCGTGGATCAGACAATTAAATAAAAGCGTTGGACGCGTCAAATTTCTATTGATAGTCATATATAAGACCAACTGAACCTTAATAAGGTTATGGCTACGCCTCACATTTTTTAGAAATTTTATTGTAAAAAAAAATTATTCTGAATAGTTTTTCAAAAGTTATCGAGTCTGAAAAAGAGAGAGAAGTTATGCGAAAAGTTTTGTTACAGAGCAGCGAGAACCGACTTTGGCTGTTATTACTTGCTGTTGTTGTTGCTTGCATACAAATAAGTTTACCGCCTAGCATACAATTAATTCAACGAATGCGCCTAAGACACGGCTAGAAACGTAAAAGGCCATGTGAGCAGCGAAAGAATAAATATATTGCATACTTCCAGGCTGCAGAGAATAAAAATGCCCAACAATTATCAGCTATTGTACCGAATAGTTGCCATCGCCGCGGTAAAAGCTACGAAATTAACTTTTTACCGCAAGCAACTTTTGAATGCTGATGGAAAGGTGTAAGATTTTCTTCCCATGCAAATAAACGGAAAAAGTGTATTGAATGTTCATGTATATTATACATACTACCAAGTTGCTCCAATTCTTGGCTGAGCTAACTGGCGCCTATAGACAAAACCAAGACAATTAAAATAGTTCCATATAACAGGACGGGTGCGATAAGTGACTTATAAGAAAGCAGAACTTACGACACGGGTGGTCATGCCTTCGACGTCAATGTCGTCAATGTAAGTTCTGCAGCTAGTATAATTTTCCCCAGCATCAAATTAAAAAAATCGCACGATAGGGGGTCACCCTGTCTGAAACCTCGATTAGTTTTGCATGGCTCGGAGTCGATCTTCCCAGTTCTGACTGAGCTGATGGTGTTATTCAATGTCATTTTGCGCAGCCGTATAAGTTTTGCGGGGAAACCAAATTCAGACACAGCGGCATATAGGCAGCTACTTTTTATAATGTGGGTTTTTACCAAGGTTTGGACAAAGTGGCAATCTGGTCGATGGTAGATTTTCCACGCGTGAAGCCGCATCGATAAGGTCCAATCAGTTGACTCACCGTGGGCCTCCTCGCTGAACAGGATCTATTTTACGATAATTAGAAGTCTTATTCCCCCCTAGTTGGATTATTGCTGATTTTACCTCGCCATTGGCGGGTAGGGCAGCATTAATTCCATCATCATCGATTGTGGACTTATTATTTTCCAAGGGCGCTGTCGCCATTTATGAGGGCGGAGAAGTTTTTCCTCCTAATCTAAGTACTCTGTGGACATCGGTTACCAAGCCACCGTTTTCGTTTCAAGTTTGCCTGGGTTTCTATCTGCTTCTACTTTTTTCTCCAAATGGGCGTCGCCTTACTCTTCTCTCTCCATCGTACGAAGTGTTTGTTCGTGATAGCCGGTAACTGATTTTTGATGTGTTGACGTCGTTGCTCACGATATGGAAGAATACCGAATGTAAGCCTGAAAAAAAATGTTGCGTAATGTGCGAAAACTGTACGCGGTAGGGTTGATATGACAGAATTCAGACAGAAAATCGTGGCAAGGCAAGGAACGGAAATGAAAGGGACAGAACAGAAAAGAAAGGGAAGCAAAGGAACGGATAGGTAAGGAAATGGAAGCAAAGGAATGGAAAGGAAAGGAAATGAAAGGAAAGGAAAGTAAAGGAAAGGAAAAAAGTAAAAGAAAGGAAAAGATAGGGGTGGAATGGAAAGGAAAGAAAAGAAAATAAAAGAAAAGAAAAGAAAAGACAAAACGAAGGGAAAGGAAAAGGAAAAAGAAAAGAAAACAAAAAGAAATAAAATAAAGGAAAGGAAAGGAGAAGAAAGCAAGGTAAAGAATATACAAGGAAATACATAAATGGAGAAAGAGGATAAATAAGCAGTAAGCAACTAAACCGGACGGCATTTTATCACTGTTAACGGCTTGTTATCTATTATTTATCGGTTTGTAATCGATGGGTTGTGGGCGTGTCATCCATTTCTTATAGACGAGTTATCGGTTGTTGTAGGTGTGTCATTGACCAGAAGGAGACCAGTTATCGAAACGTAATAAATTTGTCGAGGAGTGATCGGTTTTTTAGCAAAAAATATCAATTTCTTATTTAAAAGTAGACGATTTCTTATTTAAAAGTTATCTATTGTGATCGCCGATTATCGGTTTTTTGTGGAAGGACACCGATAAAACTTCAAAATAAAACCGATGACAGATCTTTAAACCTTCGATAACATGCAACATACATAACAAACCAATTAGAAGCTGATGACTCATCTTATCCGATAAAAAACCGTTAACTATACGATAATAACTCACTGTTGATAAAAAGCCGACTAAGCTCTTCTCAAAAAACCCGAAGTTTTTAAGATAACTAGAGCTCGCCCAGGGATTGAAGTTAAACAACAGAGGTAACTTTAATTTCAATAAATAAATGATGGACGGACTAGTACCTTAGTGGTGCTTGTTACCGGGACGTACTGGATCTATATCCCGCACCTTCGGGCGCGTCTTTATCGCCACAACAACAACAACAACAACAACGCCTATCTATACTTGGTACTCACGCCTATTTTTCTCGGCAGTTCGAACCATTTAATTTTTAGAACTAAATCGCCTCCACTTCTCTCTCTCTAATTGAAATTGTGCATGCAGCTGTTCATTAAAATTTCAGCGCTTTAAAAATTAAACTAGTCAACATGATTAGCTAATTAGCCTTGCTAACGATTTCAAATATCCGGAAACGGAAGTTCAACCAAATATGCATTCTAATTTACCAAATACAAGAATAAAATAAAAATATATTAATTTGACAATAGCGCGCTGGCGCAAGCGTTTCTTGTTCTGCAGTCAAAATTAATAGCATTTAACTATTTTTTTGTTTCTACTTCAACATGCCGGCTTATTTTCAAGCAAGAACTTTGTACAAGATTAAATTATCTTATCGATTTTTTTGTTAGAATTTGGAACGATGCAGTGGTGCTATTTGGTAATCGGTGTGTTGCGCGAAGATATACACTAAATATTTCTTTACGACTGTGGAATAAATGAATGAGACAAAAACTTGATTCTTATGCAGAATGTTTCGATAATTTAAAATGGGCGCAAGTTCAAGGTAAATCTCATAAAATTAGAATTTATTGTTGAATGAGAATATTAATTAGAATGAGGAAAGACATAAAAGCTTTGCTTTTAATGGAATAGAACATTTTGCATATTTTATTGTTGAAGTTGGAGAACAAAATTATGCAATGATGTATGAGGAACCGGATTATGTGTGACTTGCAGAATTACCAAATAGGGCCCATGGACAAAAATTGGTTTTGTGAATTTAAATGGTCGGTAATGACAATGCCTAAGTGATACATTCCTAAGTTGTTTTAATATTTTTTTTTGCAATAAATAACATATTTTTATGACGTGCTATATTAAATCGGCCTACTATTGAAATGTGGTACTTGGTAGAATTAATGATTTTGTTTGAACCGTTTCGTTGGCTGTAAATCTGTGATTTCAACGCTTCTGTTTTTTTATCATTCATAAGCGTTTCTATCAACCATTCCTTTTTTAAGTTGACTTGTGACATATATACAAGCCATGGGAATTTGTGAAAATAAAAGCAATGGAAACTTTTTTCATTAAATAATTTATTAGTAATATCTTGTTTTTTTGTTAAACCGTTCGTTTTTCCAAGAAACTGTCCCTTATTGTAAATAAATTTATTAATTTAAATGAGACTTCGCACATGGTTGAAATTTTTTTCTTATATGAAACTGTGCGTTGATATGAAACTATTCATTAATAACCTAGAACTTTCTGCTATGAAAGCCTCTCTCATCTGCCTTATGGATGCCGTTCGGAGTCGGCGTAAAATATGTGGGTTCCGTCCCGACAATCTGCAGGAAAAAAGAAGAGCGACGGAGATTCTAAAGAATATGGCCTGTAATCTCTTAGGATGTTATCGCGCCTTGTTTTTATTTATTTATGAGACTTCGTACTGTTCAGTACTTACGTGAAACTTCGTATTTGCATGCATTTGCATAGAATGCAGGAACGGAGAACTGTCCACGCCTACATTAAGACAAAGCTATATACAGTTCTCTGCAGATTTTTATTTTACGAAGAGCGTTTAAAATGTTTTCTTTATAAAAAAAACCTAGCGCTCTTCGTTTTGAAGAAAATATAAAACATCCTGCGGAAAAAAATTAATACGAACTTGAAGAGACTTACAATTTGTGTTTTGTTAGCCTAAAATTGATTGGGCTAAAAAGTGCATACTCAGAAAAACCCATAAAACTCTAAGAAAATTTCGGAATTTTGTTAAGAAAAATGTTTTTGGCTGGCAGATTTTCAATTACGAAATTCATGGAAGTTTTCTCTTAAATTAACAAAAATAAGAAAAGAACAATTGAATTGGTGAAATTTGATAAAAATTGCCACTGCTATTTTCATATTCGCTGCTGTACATACGCATGTAGACATGCTAGCAAATGATGGATTTTTACCATTTGATTTAATTTGGGAAGCGATGTAGCGGACTGCTCACGCTGAATGCGTATTTGAATGTTTGGTTTACAGCGAACAAACAAACAAACAGGTTTTTTTTGTTCGAGACTTCATTTCCCGATAAAAAAATCGACCTGCAGCGAAAACTGCACACAGGTTTATTATTTGCCAAGCTCTCGAATGAAGAAATTAAAACATTTCGAACGAAATTTGGCATGGAGTCACTTCATCTTATGCTTCTTATTAGCATGTAAATTTAACCTAGTTGCTGTAACGAATTCTGTTGGTCACTGCTATTTATTCTTCGCGAATCGAATAGCAAATCAAATAAAAGCAAAAACGAAATAAAATTGAGCATTACTAATCAAAAAACTTAAAAGAAATAATCAAAGTGTGATTCGAAAAATTTGAATACAAAACGAATTCTATGAAACAGAGAAGCAATAAACACAGAAATTAAAAAAAACGTGACTGCAAATATTTACTACTTAATACAAAATGCATGCTTAATAAATCAAAAACGGTGATAGATTATGGAAATAATTAGACAAATTATATTTACCAAGCGGCACTAATTGCAATTTGTAAATATATGAGATTGAGCGCGCGTAATTATAGCAGCAAAATGAAGTTCAAGCGAAGCTAAAAATATTAGCAAATTATATAATGTTTTTAGAAATAAGTCAGATTTGATGACTCATTGACGTTAGAGTGCGTATTTTGATGATTTGATATATTTGTATTTGCTTTTTGTTCTTAGAAGAAGGTCAATAACTAACGGAAATGAAAGCTCAATCAAAGATGAGCTAAAACAAGTAAACAAGATTTAAGCATGTTAAGGTATTTTACAGCTTAATTCATAAGTTATATTCTAACGAATATTAGTGACACTAAGTGATACTCACATCACTAGTCTGATGCTAAGTAAATGAAGCCACAACAACAATAAAGCAAGCAGTCACTTGTATCTACATAAGCGAATCAATCATTATGTCTACACATATGTACGCACACGCAGCGGAGAGAGACGCACAAACACATGCATATATCTGAGATACTCTTAAAGGTAGGCAATCATCTGTGGAAGTATCACTCGCATATACACGCGCATATGAGAAGCTATAACGTGCATCTGAGTTATAGCTGGTAAACAAATAGTAAATTCTAGAAACGCTTAGAAATATGCAAACGAGGAAACCGAATAGTATAAAAGCAGCGCCAGCTGACGCATGGCAATCAGTTTGATTTAAGCACGTTATCTGTTGAGAAGTAGAAGTGTTATTGTGAAAGTAGTCTAATAAAGACCATGTTGCATTATTGAATATTTGGAGTTTATTTATTTCGAAGAAGAAAATGCCGGTACGAACTCACGGCAGATTTGGTACAAAAGAAATAAAAACCAACGAATTAGAATAAAGTTATAAAAGTGTATTTAAAAGGATAAATACATATGTAAACAAACAAAGTAAGTATGTGGATTTGTAGGTACAATATGAAGTTAATCACAATAGAAAAACGTATAGATTACCTGTAGGACACGATGATGGGTGGATGCGATTCTGATGAAAGTTATCAAAAGACTCCTCGTTCCAGCCAATCATTAGTTACTGAATTGGGAGAACACCAGCGATTCCCAACCATTGCAAGCCTTTTGGCTTCAACATCGCCATTAAACGATAATTTGAATGTTGTACGTTTTACTAAAACTATTTAGAACAACATGGCGGCCGCCATGATGTGGTGGCAGCGTGCTCCTCCTACCCCACCGAAGATTCTGGGTTCACGCCGCGGGCAAAGCAACATCAATATTTTAGAAACAAGTTTTTCACAGAATGTTTTTATAAGCGAAGTCGCTCCTCGGGAGTGATTTGGCAAGAACTCCGAGTGTATTTCTGCCATGAAAAGCTTCTAAGTGAAGACCTATCTGCCTTGTAGATAACGTTCGAAGTCAGCGTAAAACATGTAGGTCCCGTCCTGCCAGTTTGTAGGAAAAAATAAAAGGAGCTCGAAGCAAATCGGAAGAGAAGCTCGGCCTAAAATATCTTCGAAGGTTATCGCGCCTTACATTTTTTATTTCGAACATCAGTACGTAGGGCTTGAATTCATGGAAAATCGGTACCAACAATGATTCGGACGCAGATAGCGTTATTAGTGTGCAGTGAGTGCGTTCGATGAAAGAGAGGTCTGTCAGCCCTGACAAAACCTAACGTTAGGACGAGAACGAGACTGGGATTTTAAGAGAACCCTCTAACAATCCTCAATTTCGTGAGGCAAGAGGTAGCGATCGGCTGAATCCGACAAGCGTGTTTTTAAGATGCAGAAGGGGGAGGGCAAACGCTCCAGTCCCAGAGCCAAGACCGAACAGATTGTAGGTTCGGCTATAAGTGGATCACTTTTTATACAACGCTGTTTTTTGGTTTTGGCAATCTAATAAAAAATCCATATTGCTTAATTCAGATTTATCCCCGTCTTGTGAAATGACATCGGCCGCTTGAAGTTGGCTTCTGACATAATCATACACCTATTCTATTGTTATATAGTCTTCATAAGTATGTTCTTATATCGAGGGTTTAAAGTGTTGAATATTTATGGAGCTGAAATTTCGCCTATAACACAACCATAATGTAGAATCTATCGAAGAAAGAGTTAAGTGCAGTTTCTTTAAATATAAACACATCTACAATGCCTTTTGCAAATGTTGCCACGTGAGCTTTAATAAGACTATGTACCAAGGCACGGACTAACGACAGTGTCACATATTACACTATTTACTTTGTCAAACGGCTTTAAAATTTTAACTAAATTTCTAAACATCCACCATTTAAGGCCATTTGATCACAAAATATACATATAAGGTACATACTTATATGAAGTACTTGCTGTCAACCAAGAAAGAGTCGGCGTATTCGCGCCTTGGCAGCACGTCACAAATCACGGCTATAAGTTCGAGACTGTGAAAGATTTCGTCTATTTGGAAACCAGCCAGAAAAATAATTTCAGCTCAGAGAATAACTCTGGTAAACAAGTGTTACTTTGGACTAAGTAGGCAATTGAAAAGTAAAGTCCTCTCTCGACAAACGAAAATCACGCTCTACAAGACATCTTCAAGTCAGGTGCAAAAAGACTTGAGCTTCCTTGGTGCTCTCAATTGGCGTCAGCTATCGCGACACAGGGAGAGCTGGCGTGACTTGCTACAAAACGGCCAAAATCGTTTGGCGGTTAAGCGCCAATTATTGATGTTGAAGATTCCGAGTTTAAGTTGATTCACGCCGAGCTTAACTCGGTCACCTAGGGATGTCGCCGAATATACTACAAAGATATTAAACGTTTAACCATATATATGACATCCTTAATGTATTGTAACGAATTTAGGGAAACTCCACTTATTTTACACCTTCTACTAAAGTTCATATCGGTAAACTGTTATTTATTTAACCAATATTCATAATGCAAAATGGTCTTTATTAGACCACTTTAAATGTACTTCACAATAACACTTATACTTCGCAACCATAGCGTTCGTAAATCATACTGATTACTGACTACTCAGCTTTCGCTGCTTTTATACTCTGTGCCCAAATGTCTAGACGTTTCTTCTGCTAGAAATTTTCTACTTGGTTACCTGCCATACGCGTCGCGTGTGTATCTGTAGTTTATAGCCTCTCGCATAGCCATATGCGCGTGTATATGTTAATACTACTGATAACTGTGTGTGAGTTATCTCTTCGTTTCCTTGTATGTATGTGGGTAAACGATGGTTAATGTGTTTATGTAGCTTGCTATAATATTTTAGGTGTTGTGCATTTACTTAGTACCAGCTTAGAGATGGTAATATTCGTCACACTGCCCTCCACCTAAGTCTACACGCTGCCAGCCTCTCCAAATGAACCACTTTCATTTTGTTTCGTGGTTTGCCAATGGTTTGTATGTGGTAAACTACATCGTTGACTCGTTTTATAACTTTGTATGGGCCTTCCAAATTAAAATGCAATTTCGGTGACAAACCTTTTTTCCGTTGTGGGTTGTATAGCAGCACCAAATCTCCTTCCAGAAAACCTTCCGAATTATTGTTCTTGTCGTACCTGTGTTTCATCCTACTCATTATCCTGGACCGTTCCCTCACACTATGTTGTTTCGCCAATGAACTACTTCGTAGGCTTGATCTTGACGGATTGACTTTGCATAATAAGTATCGTGTTGACGTTTCACAACAGTAGTGCGCGCTGGCTTGAAACCATCCTTGCATTCCTTCTGGAAAATTCTTTCGTTCGTTTTAGTGCGTCCATTAGGGTTTGTCAATGCCAGTGTTTTTCTCGCAGATACCTTCGGTTCTGATTTGTTTGGCCCATTCGTTCCATCAACTCTTGGCCAATCTGCTGCCTTTGATTTTTGTCGTTTTTGTCGAATCTCTTTCACCAGTACTCTCTTACTGCTGAACCAAAACTGAAGTTAAGTGGCACATCCTTATTATTATACTGCATAATCCTTCTCTGTATGTCGATCCTGATGTCATAGTCAACTAAGAAATCCACTCCCAATATGACTTCATCAACGATCTCTGCCACAACGAATTTAGGTAGAACCATAACCTCCCCAATTAAGACTTCACATACCACTTCTCCCCGGACTTGGTTATACTCGCCAGTAATCGTACGCAATCTCGCTCCAGGTAATGGCTTTACTCTCCTGTTGACCAAATCAGATCGAATTAAGGAATGAGATGCGCCCGTATCTACGTCAGTACACGCTCCTTGCCATCCACATTTCCTTTGACGGTAAGACTGTTCGATTTCCTTCCAATTTGCGAGATAGGTATCAAAGGACATTCAATAGCTAGGGCAAGTTTTCGATCTTTACATCTGACTCTTTCTCTTCCAGCTTTGCGTTTACGACCAGCCAAGTTGGAACTACCAGGACCGGTGCTGCAATGACGTGCAATGTGACCTGGGTTACCGCACTTGAAATATTTCATAACTCCGGCATTTTTCTGTTGTGCTCCCTTCAGTACTTCCAAAATTGTGCCTACCCAATCTGGCCTTCCTACATCCACACGACGTGCTTTGAAAGCTGGTTTACTCAATAGTGAGGCAGTTTCCTGAGTCAATGCATGTGATACCGTTTCTGCAAATGTTGGCTTTGGGTTGCCATTTATAAAGCTCTGAATCTTTACCCTTTCAGTGTATTCCACGTGTGCGACCGCATTTGCCAAATGAGCCAACCTTTCAACATCCGACGCAAATTCGTGCAAAGTCTCATTCGCCTTTTGGTAACGGTTTTGTAACTCAATTGGTATATCTGTTTTCTATGCTCGCTTCCGTAACGTCCCTCGACAGCGGCCATCAATGCTTCATAACTGTTCCGCTCGTACTCTGGAATAGTCTGTAAGATTTTCAGCTGCAGGCCCTTTCAATGCCACGCACAGTTCAGCAACTTTATCTTTCCGCATTCCAGTTGTTCACTGCTGACGTCTTCTCAAATTGAAGCTTGAATACCTGGAAGGAACGGAGCCGTCAAAAGATGAAGTTTTTACCTTCGGATTGCTCGCTGGATCAGCTGGGCGATTTAGTTGTAACTGCTGCATAAGACCTTTCAACGCTTCTCTTTCCTCGAGTTGTACAATTTTTGCATCCTACTCTTCCAGTTTCGCAAAGAGCTGCGATGATACCTGTTCCGAAATTTGTGTCGACATTTCAGATATACGTGCCTCTAGCGCTTCCAGTTTGATGACATATATGTCTTCTGTTCTTCCAATTGAAATGACATTTGCGACGACATTTCTGAAATGCGTGCCTCCTGTGACTCCAGTTGAGATGCCATTGTCGATGTTTGTGCAGATATTGCAACCAATGTCATGTTAAAATCTGTGCTCGTCACTGCCTGCGGTGTTTGGTTTTTTTTCTTCCATTTTCGTTGTTGTCTTGTCGCTGTCAGCATTGATTACTTCAAATACCATAGCTACCCTTAGTCGTCTTTGTAGCGCGGATTTATTGCCAATAATAGCCAATCCGCGGGGTTTCAACTCTCTCCTTCAGATGCTGGATATTCAGTTCACTCAACTTTGCCATGTCCAAGTTGTATTCGCAATCTTCGGAATTTATTCAACAATTCCTCTTCTGACACCAATTGTAACGAACTTAGGGAAACTCCACTTATTTTACACCTTCTACTAAAGTTCGTATCGCTAAAATGTTGAATAAATAACTCCAATATTCAATAATGCAAAATGGTCTTTATTAGACTACTTTAAAAGTACTCCACAATAACACTTATACTTCGCAACCAATAGCGTGCTTAAATCAAACTGATTACTGACTACTCAGCTTTCGCTGCTTTTATACTCTGTGCCCAAATGTCTAGACGTTTCTTCTGTAGTTTATAGCCTCTCGCATATCCATATGCGCGTGTATATGTTAGTACTACTTCAACTGATAACTGTGTGTGATCTGCGTGTGAGTTATCTCTTCGTTGCCTTGTATGTATGTGGGTAAATGATGATTAATGTGTTTATGTAGCTTGCTTTAATGTTTTTGTTGTTGTGCATTTACTTAGTACCAGCTTAGAGATGGTATATTCGTCACAGTATCAATAGTAGCGTGTCTGAAATCCAATTTGCTTGGGGCTATATCCACAGACCAGTAATGATTTCTCCTAAATAAATTTGTTTCCGGCAAACGCTTGGTTAGGTTCAACATCCTCCCGTACCATGCGAGTATGGATCAGTCCGGCTGCTAGGATCCACTCTGAGGATGCCAGCTTGTGGGTGAGATGCAACATATTAAAGGAAGTATCACTGAAAGGCGCTTTTCTGTTTTACTTCGGTTAGGTTAGGTTAAGTGGCCGGACGTTAAAGACCTCGCATAGACTGAATGTGTTCATAGTGTTACCAAAATTTGTTTTATGACCAAACGGAAAAACCCCAATTAGGTGCCTGGACTTATGTTATAGAATAGCTCCGTCCTCATGGCAAATACTCGAAGTTCTCTAGGGCTAATCTTGATAGCTTCGTCGAGATCTGGCAAATCTGCGGGGCCTTGACGTGGCGAGCGCGAGACACGAGTACAGAATTTGCTCAACCATTTCTTCTTGCAGCTCGAACTTCCTACATCTGCTGTCACTGACGAAGCCTAACCTATAAGCATGTGATGCCAGAACTCATCGTCCAGTTAGAATGCCCATCGTAAGCCTAAAGTCTTCTCTATTTAGAGATATGAGCAAATTTGCGAGTCTACCTCGTAGGATTTGGAACCATTGGTATACACGTGTGTAGTTGTTCGACCATTTCCGCGCCCTAGAAGCAAGGTTTTTCAATTACAAACAATTTTTCTAACGGGGTCGCCCCTCGGCAGTGTTTGGCAAGCACTCTGAGAATATTTCTGCAATGAAAAGCTCTCAGTGAAAATTCATCTGCCTTGCAGATGCCGTTCGGGGTCGGCATGAAAACAAGTAGGTCCCGTCCCGCCAGGTTAGGGCGCCATAGTAAAGTATAGGCTTGGTAATTGCCGTAAATACACAATTACAGAGCGTGAGCGACAGATCTCCAAGTGCACTCCAGCATCCTCTTGCATACATACAGTGCACTGAAGCCCTCTTTGTTACACATGGAGTTTCCACGACAACTTACTATCTTGAATAATTTCTTGATATTTAGTGCTGTTCTTTTTCTTGTAGGGTTACCCTTCCCTGTTTAGGCCTAGTCCAATTCGGGACTTTATATTTTCTAGTAAATATTATAAGATCGGTTTTTCCGCGTTGGCGGTAAGCCCGACTTCAGATGCCTAGACCTATACATCCCGAAGCGCCCGATACATCAGGGAGTTGATTTGCGATTGACATATGCCACTTATGTTAATCTTCGTCAAAAAATCATCCTATTATCATGTTTCATCAATTAATCAGTATTCGGTAATGATTCATCTAATTTTCCATGTTTCAATTTCGCCCTTTTAAATAAAAATGTATACTGAGTCTAGATGAGTCCGTTTAGCAGATAAAGCTAACCCAATGCTTAAGTAATCGCTTTAACGTACAATCAGACGAATGCATGGTGTGGCTGTTTATGAAGAGAACGAAAGACTTAAGCAACGAACTTCATAAATGTCATATAGCAGTGAACGATGCAGTTTAACTTCTTTTTAATTTAAATAAATGCTGGATTGCGTTTATAAGGTTAATAAACTTAGTTTAAGCATTCATAACAAAATAACGTACAACTAACGGTTTGCTGATGAGGTGACTTACGCAACAAATGTCACTAATGAGTAGCTTACATGCGTTCACGCTTCTTCACCTTAAAATTATAAAAGGTTCACGCTAGTCTAACAATTAGCAAGCGATTTATTCAACAAACAAATATGCGAAAAATTCGCTAAGAAGTTTAAGGTATAAAGAGTTAAAACAAATAAAAATGTAAATACAAAGCGAAAAAATTGTGAGTTGAACGCTGTTGTTGTTGTAGCAGTGCTTCGCCCCATCCAATAGGTGGTACCAATCACAAATTGTCATCAATATCCTCTAACGGAGTCCAAGGAAACTTGCTGTTTCAACAGGGGTGGACCATAATGAGAGGGGTGTTAGAGGCGTTGGTTCCACAATACAATTGAAGAGATGGTTGGTGTCATGTGGGGACACATTGCAAGCAGGACATATAGTATGGATGTCGGTGTTGAATCTGGATAGGTAACAGTTTAACCTGTTACAGTACCCAGATCGAAGTTGAGCTAAAGTGACGCGCGTTTCCCTAGGGAGAGTGCGTAAAGAAAAATACCCAGAACTAGCAGTGGAGGAACTTCTAGTTCTGGATATTTTTCGTTAAGTACTAGATTCGCCGGGCAATTCCCGGCATAGTCCGACGCCTATTTGTGGATATCCCTGAGGACCTCCTTGTGTTTTTTTGCTTCATACGGCTGTCTTCCCAGATGCCGTATTTCCTCATAATGCTTACGGAGATTACCCCTTAAGCCCCTGGGTGGTGTAGTCTCATCAACCAGATATCTGCTGGGTTGCCCAGGTTTCTGGGTATTCAACAGAAACTCTTTGGTTAGCATTTCATTTCCCTCCCTAATGGGGAGTACTCTCGCCTCATTATGTAGATGGTGTTCTGGGGACATAAGAAGACAGCCCGTAGCGGTTCTGAGGGCAGTACTTTGACTGGCCTGTATTTTCTTCCAGTGAGTAACCTTTAGCCCTGGCGACCATATTGAACGCTCGAACGAAAGTGTATGTGTATGTATGTACATATATATATTAAGTAAATGAAACAATAATAAAATACTTTATGGGACTGAATAAATCCCTTGTACACCCCCTTTCCTGTAATTGTAACCACAATTAGTGTATTCAAATGCACATATAATTTTTTTAATGTCATAGACATGAGGAGCAATTATTTTTATCGTTCATACTTATATTAAATAAATTTGAAAATTTGTTACGATTGTAAAAGACTGTGTAATTATTATTGATTTTCCTTTGCTTAAATACATATCACGATTGCTTAGTGAAAAGTCATTAGAAAAAATAAACTTCAAATTGTGGTCGTAATAATTAATTGCATATGTAGTAGTGCAATTCTAACTAATGTTAATGGTGTAAGCAGATACGCGCGATGAGTTCAGAACAACTCCTATTCTAAGGTCAAACTTATTTTGCTATCATTAAAAATGTGTTAATGCGGGTTTTTAGCTGCGCATGAATTTATTGAAAAACTTTGTAAACAAAAAATAATAATATGCTGCATCTATACTACCAATTCTCATTCTAGATCTGCGTTCGACTTAGGAAAGAAATGACGTTAGGTTAAACTGGCCGGTCAATAAATACCTCACATAGCCTAAATGTGTACATAGTGCTACCAGAATTTGTTTGAAGACCAAACGTATGAACCGTAATCAGGTGCAGGGTCTTATGTTATAGAATAACTTCATCCTCTTGGCAAATTCTAGAAGTTTTCTAGCATCTAGCTTAATTGCTGCCTCGAGACCTCGCAAATCTTTGTTCCCGTCTTCGGACAACACGTATTCTTATTAGACTATTATCACTCTTTAAGAGTTTAAGAGAAAACAAAAATGTAATGGCTGAGAGGTTAAAAAGTTTCATTGTATACCTTTATACATACTGAGAGTCAATTACGAAGAAAATGGGAAGAATAGCTAGGAAGGAGTAGTTACTTTACTTACGCCGTGATCAGTTTCCACAGCCTCGCCTACAAACGTAGTAAAGTTTCGCACTGGTAATCAGCTACAAATGCTCAAACGTAAAAAAAAACACTATATATAAAAATAAAAGATCATTTAAAAGTAGTCCTTAATATTAGTTATTAAAATTACGAATATTTTTGAAATAGCCTTGGCAGGAAATTCTGCAACAACCAGATCACATTATAAATTTTAATTACGTTGGACATAATTTCGTTAGCACTTAAGCATAACACATATATTATGTACATACAAAAAAATATATATGTATAATATAAATTACATACATATATACATTGAATATGTATATAGGTTGTCCTGTATGGAGAAGAATGTGAATAAACCAGAATAATTTAGTCTAATATGGTTTGGTAAACTTTGAAAAGTGGTCTGAAATTATTTGGTTTTGGGCGTGTTGATGGGGTTTCAATAATCATGAGACCATGGAAGGGTGGGCGAAGGGCAGCTTTAAATAATTGCGAAAGCTGCTAAGCATGGAAGTCTAAGGAAAAATGGAATTTAGGCGGTACTGGTCTGTTGTTTTGCATGTGCGATAGTTTCCTCAGTGTGCCATATCTTTTTCTGTATGAACCTTCCCTTTACGGTATTCCTCGCTGTCCCTGAAGCTCCGAACTATCCGAATCCACCCTACTGAAGCTGCTGGTTACTGCGAGTGCACACAATAGGGCCAAAGTGGCATTCCACTGGCAGGAATATGAATCAGTGCAAAAGCCGTAGGTACTTTTATATACGTGGTGAAAGGTTTCATAACAATTTGTCAATAAAATTTTATAGATTATATCGAAAAGTTATAGATTTTGGTATTTGAGTGTTATCGACGTGCAGAACGGCACGAAAGCGACGAGCTTCAGTTGCTGGCTGATTTGAAGATAAGCGAAACTTCCAAAAAATCCGGCGTGTTACGGAAGGTTTCAAGACTGAAGCGTTACTGATAATAGCGATTTGGTAGCTGACGTACAGAGTGTGCTTAAAATGTGGTGGGAACACCATAGAAAGGTCGAATCACATTCCCTCAATTGTGAAGCAGGTTTTGTTTTATTATAATTCCTGGTGCTCAGAACGGGTTGTTCACGACCCCTTAATACTTGAATGGAATTGCATCATGTATCTGATGAGCCAAAGCATAAGAACATGTTACAGCTAGATATTCGTACTTGATATAGAATAGTAATGGAATTCAAGGTGAAGTTGCCATGCACCCGGATGCCATTATCTTTAAAATGGCAGGAGCTTGCATAGACTCCATATCAGACCAAGGTAAGAACTTGTGATTGAACCGCCCCATTACAAGCTAACTTGGTACCAATGATTCGGCAACGAAGTGTTGAGGTAGGCAACATGGAGCCGATAGTTGGGCCACATGCATGACACCGTGGGGTTGAGTCTTCCATTGACCCGTACTCAAGTTAAAGCATATTGAATAATTGTCCATTTGCGCTTACCTCACTCAATCAGGCAGTGGGAGTTTAAGTCGCTGGATTTCATCATATGAAAACAAATTTTTACTACGAGGCTTTTATTACTAAAGGCATTTCCGTATTTGTTTGTGTTGCCTCATTAATTCAGGTACACTTACCAACTCTGACTGCTATAACTGTGTAAGTTTGAACACCACTGGTCTCAACAGCAGCCAAAATTATTAAAAAATGTATCAATCATATTTTTCTTTTAGTTATTTTTTTAGATAAAACTTCAATGAATCTACCAGCAATGGAGAGAAGTTTAAAGATTTCATTCAAGTTTGCATTTTCTATTTAAAGTTTGCAGAATTTGTGTAGCGTATTCAACTTTAGGCTAACAAGTATAAGTTTTAAGTCACTCAAAATTCGCATTGTATTTGAGAATTTTTTCTCGCTTTGTTTTAGATTTACTGAACTCTTAAACAACCTTCGAAACAAAATTTTCAAAATCAATTCAAATTTCGAGAGCCTGATAACTTTTACTTGGTTAGAACAAGATTGAAAGGGCTACAAAGCTACATACTAAAAAAACCCCAAAATAAAATATTCGAAATTCGGTGCAGATTTTTCAAAGCTCCTCGAATTTTTAGTTTTTTTGAAAACTTTTTTTTGCATAGCTTAAGTTACATAATTCATTGAAGTTTTTATTCAAATAAACGAAAATAAATAAGAGAAGCAAATAATTCATTACAAATTTTAATAAATTTTAGCGATTTTTCCTGTTCCCACCTGACAGATATTCTCTCTTAATACGTCGGGTTAATATCGATTTTTTTCAAAGCCAAATTTGTATATAACACATATCCGATAAAGATCTCTCACCTGAAAGGAAAGCAAAGGAAAAACAAAACATCAATTAAAATTTATAAATTATACAAATTTACACTCAATTACAGAGGAGATATAAAAGATAATAGAAAATTGAATAGATAAATCATTGAGTAGAAAATGACTCCAATTATTATCGATTTTTGTATGTTTGTTTATTGGTGTGTTTAGTTTATACTTATATTTAAGAATTCATGAGTTTAACATCGGCTTATAATAATTGAATTTCATTATTATGTTTTTTCTAAGAGAAACTGAAAAGAAAGAAACATTTACTGGCATATTGCGATGGACCATTTCGAAAACCGTCAACGTAATCATCATCAGGCAATTTTGTAATGTTATCAAAGGTTTCACCGGGATTCGAACCGTGAATCACATGGTGAAACTGCAGTAGCCTTTAACCACTAGGCCATCTTGCTGGTATTTGTTTTCATGCTTAATTCAGGTTTTCTCATTTTTTTGTTTATAGTAGAAAAACAAACCATTTAATAATATTTGTTTACCATTGTATTCACAATTAATTATTCTTGGATTTTCCATTCACAAATGCTAATCACATAATTCTGTGCAGTTCTGCCATTTGACGTCATTTCAACGAAGTCACACACTGCTACAATGAGCAAGCGCAAAAAGCTGCAGCACCGGTTAACGTGATAGCAAAGAGAGAGGAGAGAGAGAGAGAGAGAGAGAGGGATCTAACTAAACCATATAGCACAACGTAGAATGCAGCAACAGCAACTCCGAGTTCAACTTAAGCACGCAATCCAAAGAAAATGGTACTAAATCTCCTCTTCATAACAACTGTGATAAAGTCCACTTTTGGTGTGGTCACTACGGGGCTCTGGCTTATACCGCTACTCCTTGCCGCCATTACCTTTTACCGCTACGACAACGTTGATCCAGAATCGAGACCTATAGACCAGCACACCTTGTTTACGGAATACGATTTTATAATTGTTGGCGCTGGTTCGGCTGGTGCGGTGGTGGCAAACCGCCTTACAGAAATACGAAAATGGAAGGTATTACTCATTGAAGCTGGCCCAGACGAAAATGAAATCTCTGATGTACCATCGCTGGCCGCATATCTACAGTTGAGCAAACTCGATTGGCAGTACAAGACACAGCCATCGAATAAGGCGTGTCTCGGCATGAAGAACAATCAATGCAATTGGCCGCGCGGCAAAGTACTCGGTGGCTCCAGTGTGCTTAATTATATGCTTTATGTGCGTGGCAATCGCTACGACTACGATCATTGGGAAGCGTTGGGTAACATCGGTTGGGGCTATGAGAATGTACTGCACTACTTTAAGAAATCAGAAGATAACCGTAATCCATATTTGGCGAATAATCCCTATCATTCGCAAGGTGGTTTGCTGACTGTGCAAGAATCACCGTGGCATTCGCCGATAGTGGCCGCCTTTGTTGAAGCTGGACGCGAAATAGGCTATGAAAATCGTGATATAAATGGCGAAAAACAGGCGGGATTCATGATTGCGCAAGGCACTATTCGACGCGGTTCACGTTGCAGCACTGCAAAGGCGTTCTTGCGCCCTATAAGGTTGCGCAAAAATTTTCATCTCACCATGAATTCGCATGTAACGAAAATATTGATTGAGCCCAGCACAATGCGCGCGCACAGCGTGGAGTTTGTCAAAGGCGGTAAAGTATTTCGTATACGCGCGCGGCGTGAGATTATTTTATCAGCAGGTGCCATAAATACGCCACAAATATTAATGCTTTCAGGTATCGGACCGCAAGCGCAGCTAGAGAAACATGGCATACGCGTATTACAAGATCTACCAGTCGGCGAGAATTTGCAAGATCACGTTGGTATGGGTGGTCTGTCATTTTTGGTTGACAAACCAGTTTCTATAATACAAGATCGCTTTAATCCTACAGCGATTACTATGCAATATGTGCTGCGTGAACGCGGTCCAATGACAACGCTTGGCGGCGTGGAAGGTTTAGCATTTGTGCATACGCCCTACTCGAACAGCAGCATCGATTGGCCCGATATACAATTTCACATGGCGCCAGCTTCTATTAATTCCGATAATGGCGCGCGCGTTAAAAAAGTGCTCGGTCTGAAAGAGTCTTTGTATCAAGAAGTCTATAAACCAATTGCTAATAAAGATACTTGGACTATTATGCCTTTGTTGCTGCGTCCACGCTCACGCGGTTGGGTGCGTCTGAGCTCCGCAAATCCTTTTCACTATCCGCTTATAAATGCCAACTACTTCGATGATCCGTTGGATGTGAAAACATTGGTGGAAGGCGGTAAAATCGCGCTGCGTGTCGCCAATGCAAAAGTCTTCAAACAATTCGGTTCGCGCATCTATCAGCGCTCATTACCTAATTGTAAGAAACACCAATTATTTTCGGATGCTTACTTGGAATGTCAAGCGCGCACAATTTCTATGACGATTTATCATCCTTGTGGCACTGCTAAAATGGGACCAGCTTGGGATGCAGAGGCGGTAGTCGATCCACGTTTACGGGTTTATGGCGTACGTGGTTTGCGTGTAATTGATGCGAGTATTATGCCAACCATAAGCAGTGGTAATACAAATGCGCCGGTTATTATGATTGGCGAAAAGGGTGCTGATCTTATTAAAGAGGATTGGCTGCTCAATCCGGAATATCGTGCAGCGGCGCCTAAGAGTTAACAAATCGAAGACTGCTTTGAGGGAGTGCAATGTGCAATGCAGCGGAAATCTTTGGTTGTTTCTCAAGTGTAATGCTGCCAGTGTAATGGTGACTCACTAAATCTGGGGCGTACTACCTAAGCTTTATATTATAGCCCAAGCGGTGCCATTAACAGTTGGTGTTTTCTTCTTCAAGAGACACTATCTTAAGTATGAACATACAATTTGGTAGACAAGTTATTTTAGTAATTAAATAGGTTTCATAGAAGCTAAATCGAAACGAGTCATTATTATACCTAGATATTTAATTTTAAAGTAATTCTACTTCACATGATTCCATTTAGTGTAATTGTTTATCGTACATAGGACTAACGCACGTTAATGATCAGAAAGCAAAGAATGATCATGTTTTGGTATACGTGGCGCTTAGAACAGTCCTTAGCCGGATATGAATCTCAAACGTTCCGGTAGGTTAGACACGGCTCACTTTTTGCTCTGTATGACGAAGATTACGACTACTAAGAAACGTCGAAATGCACCTTCTAAGTGCTGCGTAGTTACAGTACCATTGACGCGCTTAATTTTTCTCTAGCCATGCCTACTTATGACTAGTTCATAATACCCCCACCAGGTTAGGGGGCTTAGAATATACCCGCGGCAGTTATGCCTGTCGTAAGAGGCCACATAAATACCTAAATGTTTCAAAGGGTTGTGTAGCGTAACCCAATTGTCGACTTCATGGGACTAGGGGGTGGGGACGGGATGGCCTAGAAGGTTCAAAGTGGTCATATTAAAGCGTTTCAGATATGGTCGCGGTAGTACCTTAAAGGAGCTTGTTAATGGAACGTACCGGATCTTTATCCGTGAAATTACCATCGATAACACTTCCCAAAACCTTCGGGTTGTGTCTTTAGCGCTACAACAAAAACAACAGTAGTTTATAGTGATTAATTTTAATTTATTTAATCTTTATTATTACACTACCACATTTCCGTTAAACATTCTTACATATTTATTTCAAAATGTAAATAATATTTTATTTTATTTAAAATAATAATTTTTTATTTAATATTCAATTAAATACACTGAGAAAAACGTGTGGGTGTAATGGTTTAATTTTGTTAGCGTACAAGCTTGGATATCGAGGTGAGTACGATTAATAATTTTATGAAACTAAACTTAAGTATTTGTCAGAGCTGTAACAATCAATTAGACTTCCAGTGAATGATTGCACGACTAATTTGATTGCATTCTAATTCAATTGTAGTTTTGCGATTGTTAAAATTATAACTTATAATCTATTAACAATTCGACTCGATTCGATTGCAATCAATTCAGATGCTCAAATGAATACTTTGATTGCAACATTTGAAGTTTGAGTGGTTTAGGTGCTGGACATCATCTGCAGCTCTGTTAGTTTGTGCGTATATACTTATACGTTGTTAAGCCTCGGTGCTACACTCTCTAGCAGAGAGCCTTTCCGAGTGTAGGACTCCCTTTTGCTTGCGTTGGGCCACCCCATAAGACCTAACCTCCCAATGCATGCGCATTTTCCGGCAGCTGGTTCCACTTTTTGAGTTAGTTCGGATACTGAAGCAGCTTACGATCGCTCTTTGCTACTTCCGTGTTACCCAGCTAAGCCGCCATCTTCCCGTTTTGCGAGGAGAATATTCCTCACGTATCTGCTGACTATATCTCACCTGTAACTTCCGCTAGTCATCTTATGGATGACACTGCGCGCGGATAGATTGCCTAGTGTAACTCCACCCTTCTCTGTTGCTGTGCGAAGTGATCGCATTCAAAAAGATATGGCGTGCGTCGTCTATGACCCTAAAATATAGGTAGTTCAGATTTTCAATCTTACCCATTCTCTGGAGATATTCCCGAAAGTAGTCCTGACAAGTTAAAAACTGTGTGAGGTAAAAAGTGACCACTCCATGTGACCCCGCTTCAACCATGGCTCAAGCTCGGGGATCAGTTCCTTGATCCACTTGCCTACAGCACTAGCCCGTATATGTTTGCCATTAATCGACTTGGGTACCCCACGGTCTGTGCAGGCTCCTTGAAAGTGTGCCAAGAAGGTTGACATGCTATCTAGCCTCACTCCAAGGTATTTCGTGAAGTTGTGCCTTTTTGTGCCTGCTGTTCTACAACCATCATATTGATTATGATGGGAATTCGTCTCTTTATGAAGATCACGATTTCAGTTTTCGCTGCGGTAAGCTGCGGTCAATCATCCATGCATATTACTTGGTTTCCTTAAGCTGCGCCAGCTTGCAGTTCAATGCTGTAATTACAGCAGCCTAGCATGTGCAAGCGAAGAAGCCTTTAAAAAAACCAAATGTCATACGTATGTCCGTCGTTTGCCCATCGTTTGTTCAGGAAAAATTTTTCGTTTGTCTTTTTTAAAAAGTTATAACAAAAATATTTTTTTTTCGAAAAACCCCCAAAATTTTTTGTTTCTCTTTATTGTGCTAAATCGTATGTCCGTCGTTTGCCCATAGTTTTTCCACGTTTGTCCAGGAAAAATTTTCGTTCGTCCACCTTTTGTTAAAAAGTTATAATAAAAATATTTTTGTTTTTTTGAAAACCCCCAAAATTTTTTGTTTCTCTTTATTGTGCTAAATCGTATGTCCGTCGTTTGTTCATCGTATGTCAACGACATACGATTTAGCACAATAAAGCGAAAAAAAATTTTGGGGTTTTTTCGATTGTTTTCTATAACTTTTTAACAAAAGGTGGACAAACGAAAATTTTCCCTGGACAAACATGGACAAACGATGGGCAAACGACGAACATACGATCTAGCAAAATAAAGCGAAAAAAAAATTGTTGGGGGTTTTTTCGAAACAAAAAAAAATATTTGTATGAGTTAAGCGGGGATTGCCCTAATTGCTTTAAATGTATGAAAACATTTATTTGAAGCATTTTTTAATTTATAATCGAAACAGCTGTCGCCTTGTCCGTGCTGATTTCACGTTGTTTAAATTTTTCCCAAATTATTAAATAAATTATAAATAAAAGATTGGTTCAAATAAATGTTTTCATGCATTTAAAGCAATTAGGGCAATCCCCGCTTAACTCATACAAATAGACAACATTGGTTGATTCGTTGTAGTTCTATAAAATAGAACAAAACCAACAACAATACCAGTTTCTACGAAAAACCGCCTTACTAACGCATAACTTATACACATGATTACTTACGGAGTATGTTCTGTGTATAAAGAAAATATGCAAAAGAAGACAATTGAGATAAGATTTACAACAACTAAGGCATGACGTGGCTGAATGCGTCTGTAACACTTCAACTATCGTAGGAGAGCGGGTTCAAATCCCACTCCCGGGAGAAAAGGCTTTGAAGAGATTTAAGAGGTATAATCGAAACAGCTGTCGCCTTGTCTGTTCTGATGTCACTTGTTTAAATTTTTCCCAAATTATTAAATTAAAAGAAAATATTTGTGTTATAACTTTTTAACAAAAGGTGGACAAACGATAATTTTTCCTGGAAAAACATAGACAAACGATGGACAAACGTCGGACATACTATTTAGCACAATAAAGCGAAACAAAATTTTGAGGTTTTTCGCAAAAACAAAAAATATTTTTGTTATAAATTTTTAACAAAAGGTGGACAAACGAAAATATTTCCTGGACAAACGTGGACAAAGAATGGACAAACGAAAGACATTTGCCTTTTTTAATTACTCGCACATGCAGGTGCCAACTTCACAGAGCTATGATGGTACGCAAAACATGATTGCAATCAATTAGTAGAAAGTGATTGCTGATTGAAATTTTTATAATTTTATCAGATAAAATATAATGTGATTGATTTATTTGTTGTATTTTGTGATTCTGGTGTATATGGCGAATAACTTTTGAATAGTTCCAAACGAACGAGTATTAAACGAGGTTTGTAAAGAAGTGAGCGGACCGATCTTTGCTTCCCTGCGCAACTAAAACTGGTGACAATTAGGAGCACCAAGTTTCTTCTAACTCAGTGTGGGTCTTCCACTTCATTTGCTATCAAACACGGATGTCTTTACAAATATTTCCTATGCCGTAGCGTCTTCAATCATTTGCATCACATGACCCAGTCAAGAATATGTTGATATCTGTAAAAAGTTCATACTTCCTTCGATACACTCAGTTGGTATCACAAGAATGACCATAAATTTTCCGGTGGACTTTTTTCGAATATTCCAAGCGCCATCCCAAACTTTTGGGTGTCGAGAGTAAAATTTACTTT
This sequence comes from Eurosta solidaginis, assembly GCA_029619165.1. Classification (NCBI taxonomy): domain Eukaryota; kingdom Metazoa; phylum Arthropoda; class Insecta; order Diptera; family Tephritidae; genus Eurosta; species Eurosta solidaginis. Next base: position 33,014 of record JARSSU010021318.1, read on the forward strand.
TCAGTCGCGCACGCAGGCCAAAGTAGGATTTGTTAGAAAAAGCTCTTCACTGTTTCGAGTTTATAGCACACAAAAGTGTCCTTTAGCATTGGGTTCAATAGGGCCTCGCCTTGTCTGAACTTTCGCTTGGTTTCGAAACGCTCGGAGAGATTTTTCTCAATCCTGATAAGGTCCAATTTGCTGACAGTAAGATTAAGTGTTTTTGGGGTGTATTCGAAGTTAAAAGTATAAAGTACTTGTATTCTCAACTAGAGCTACTTGGGCAATGTCTCGGGAAGGGGGACGTAGTGTTATCTGTTACGTGAGCAGCGTATTGAGGGAAAACATTGCTTCTGTTACTGCTCGGACTTGCTTCGCTCCAAAAGGGGTTTGCGTGTCCTGGTTGTGCATAGGTTGATAATTAGACCTCGTAGAGTGCGAACAACCAGGACGCTGTTGCTTTGCATGCCGGCGACACTAAGGCAGGTAGGTGGATCCACTTAAAGTGGAACCAGATACCACAGATACTTAACTTATAATACGAGTCAGGGCTGTAGGATAGGAAACTGCTCGTTTACTTACGCTTAAGGTGTTAAGTAACTTATAATACGAGTCAGGGCTGTAGGATAGGAAACTGCTCGTTTACTTACGCTGGTGTTTAAGTCGACAAACATAACTTTGATGTCATACAAAAGGTCCTTATACCCATTGGCCACCTTCAGAATGGGCGTCGGGCAGAAGTAAGCGTTTTTGTTGACATACATATATACGTCGATTTGGTGTGGATCGCTAAGAGACGCTTGTTTCGCGCGAGCGAAAGTCCTAGACGACGAAGCTCTTCTACAGGACTACTTCTTGACTTTTTATACGTCCGTAAGTTTTTGCAGTTGCAATGATGCACTGCACGGCCGTCGATAGTTTTCTAGATCTTAAACGAAGAAAAACTAAAAAGGATGCTATGAAACTAGCATTCATGTGCTGAACAAAGTATATGTGACCCGGCCTATGAAAAGGTGGCTTTATGACTCAAAAAATAAATTGCGAGAAACAGCTGTTAAAGATAAACAATGCATTTCTTCAACTTCTTAGTAGTAGTAATTTTTTTTTGAGTCATAAGCCACCTTTTCATAGGCCGGGTCACATATTAAGTCTTCCTACATTATACAGCGGACTTTCGCAGTTCCCAATGTAGTTTGCACATTAGTCACTTGCAAAAAAATGTTATTAAATCAAAGTTCAAACTGTTCAGAACTATAAAAAATCTTGTCGTTAAGAAATGACATTTGTACATTGCATGTAAATGGCATAATCAACTAATTCAACGTAATGTGTTCGAATAAATTACACTGTACAACAAATGTGGATCTTTTTTTACACTACGGTATCGATGAGATTTCTCAGGAGGAGGCCTAGACGGTATTCACTTAAGTTCGAATCGGAACCAAAATCTGAGCAAAGATGGAACTAGGCCTATAATTAAAGGGGGAGCCATTTCCGAACCGAAATGATAAATGAAGCCGGAACCGAAAAAAAGTTACACACTCCTTGTTATCAATAGTTTTCATGTCTAAACGTCACTGTATGGGGGAATCCAGAATATAAGCGTAATGTAAGTGCAAGCGTAAGGGTAGTGTTTGGAAGTGACGGTGCGTGGAATTGGCGTGCTGCATGGTAATACAGGATGTAAGCGTACGTGTAGTCGCTACACTGTAGTGTAATGCAGGAACAATGTACGTGGTAAAGTTTATAAAAGTGAAGTCAGCCAAAAAATCAAGGCTAGGAAAGGGAAGGTGTTATCAATTTGGTTTCAAGGAGTTGACTATTTTTTATAGATGAGTTATCGTTTGGTTCTGGGCGTGTTAAAGGTGTGTTGTCGATGAGGTATACACGATTTATCGTTTTTTTTTACCAAAATTGTTTAGATTTCCTATCGATAACAAATGCTATCGATTTTTTATCGAAGAGTTATCGACTTATTATGAAAAAAAAACATGATTTATTGTCGAAAATTTATGTATATGTTATCAAAAGCTACCTATGTGTTTTCGAAAAGTCACGGAATCTTATTGCAAAGTTATCGATTCGATTTCAAACATTTTTGGATTCGTTATCGATGTGTTAACAAAAGTTTATTGATTTGTTATCAATAGTTATCGATTAATAATGGACAAATTAGCGACCATTTATCAAAAATTTATCGATATATTATCAAAATTTTATCGATTTGTTATAAAAAAATCATCGATTTTGTTATCAAGAAGCTATCGATTTGTTATCGTAGTATGGCCAAACTATCATCGGCGTGTTTTCGGACTTTTATCGATTTATTATTGAAATATTATCGATTTGTTATACAAAAATGTGTTTTCTAGACATACATGTATGTATATTGACATATCGAACTTTAGGAGTACTTGGAGCTCACGTCTGTGAAGCGAATTTTGTTTAGTCATTTCAAGTGAAGAGAAACTGTTGGTTTAAAATTGCCAGAATTCTGGAAATTTAACATATTCTCTATCAATCTAACTGATTTTTCTGTTAAAAGAACTGACATAGGTCAGCGAAGAACTTTCAATATTATGCAAATACGTCATCTAATTGTAAAGATAAACAGGTTTCAATACTTTATTCTTACGACCATGGTCCGGCAGATATCTCTGTCATATCTACAGACTGTTATTCTGATGTTGATGAAGGTCAGTTATTTTAACAGTTTTTATTGATATTCTTAAGGTGGCAGTAGTAGTTGTTAAATGATGGACTTTTTGTTGCTGACTTGACTGTTGAATCGGTCTATTCGCGATGTATAATAATTAAGAGAAATTATGGTTGAATTGACCCTCAGGTCGGTTGATTTTACCAGATTTTTTTCTTTCAGTGTATAAATAAGTCTAGTTTGAATTACGGTATGTAGGTAAAGTATAATTTATGAAGATCATTAAGGCTTTCTTAATTGAAACACGTGAATCAATAATTTAGTATTTGCCTTAAATTATACAAATAATAAAAATGCAACAACTATCTATCAACAAGGGCTATCGCCTGATATACAGAAACCGTAATTATTTAATACTTCATAACAGGTTATCGGTTACTTGTTGTTTATCGATCTATAGAACCATATATTTAGTGCTAAGTAAGTAAATAATAACATATTGGGGACTTGTAACTGAACGGAAATACAATAAAAAGAAATGTAATTTATTTTTATTTTTCATACGTTACAGTCTATTAAAGACAATTTTAAATATTGTAAAAATTCCATCATATTGGGGAAAATTGAGTGCCCTTTTTTGAGAAATCCCCACCAATCGAAGCAATAAGTTGGTCAACAATCAACTGAACAATAATCGAAGAAGATTTTTTAAACCCCACTTCCCCTCTTCTTTCTCCATGCCATTCTCCTCTACTTTATTTCATATTTGCCTTCTTATTCTTGCCCATCCCGTCCCACTCCCACTCCAACTCTCGCTCTCACTCCCACTCCAACTCTCACTCCCATTCCCACTGCACCCCCACTAACATATGGAATCCCTATAATAAATTTTGGATACTTTCTTCAAATAGTTGCGGGGATAAAGCGAATTAAAATTTTTACTAATATAAAAAAAAATGTCTAAACCATCTTTGAACTATAACGAAACAAAAGAAACAAATAAAAATGATCGAAATTGGTTCAGCCGTTTTGACAACTTGGGTTACCGCCTAACTTAAAAAAATAAATACTTGGCGCGATTTACCTCTGAGGAGATTTTGGCCGAGCTTCTGTTCCAACTTGCGCCGTGCTCCTTTTTCAGTTCAAATTGGTTTAATGCCGTCCCTGATTACATCAGTTTTTTTGCAAAATATTGTCGGACGAGTGCATGCTTGACGATTGTGAATTCTGAGAAAGGGGATTCTGCAAAATGCGCCCACTATCGCGAAATCAGCCTTCTTAATATCGCACATAAGGTCCTGTCATGTGTATTGCGCGGAAGATTGAAGTCCACCAAAATCGGCTGAACGGACCTTATCAGTGCGGTTTCAGACCTAGTAAATTACCATCGACCAGACTTTCACTATGTGATAAATCATGGAAAAAACCAGCGAAAAAAATGTACCCACATTATGCTTCGTCGATTTTAAAGCCGCCTTCGACATCACGAAAAGGAGCTGCCTATATGCCGCTATGTCTGAGTTTGGTTTCCCCGCAAAACTTATACGGCTGTACAAAATGACATGGTGTAACACCATCAGCTCAGTCACAATTGGAAAGGACCTCTCCGAGCGGTGCGAAACTAATCGAGGTTTCAGACAGGGATACCCTTTATCGTGCGATTTTTTTAATTTGATGATGGAACTTAGACGCTAAGGAACAATATTCTATAAAAGCGCTCAATTACTCGCGTATGCGGACGAAATTTTTATCGTCGGCCTTAACACCCTCGCCGTAACCAAACTGGAAAAAGAAGCGGGAAAGATGGGTTTAATGGTGAACGAGGACCTGCTATCGTCGAGCAAAAAGTCAGCGCCTCGGCAGCCACGCCACTGTTGGCAGCCACAATTTCCAAATAGTAAAGACTTTGTTTATTAATGAATCATATTAACACAAGCAACAACATCAGCTCTAAAATCCAGCGAAGAATCAATCTTGCCATTAAATGCTACTGCGGACAAGGTAGGCAATTGAAAAGTTATGTCCTCTCTCGGCAAACGAATATCATGCTCTACAAGTCACTTACATGGTGTATAACGTTTTAAACGGTTACGCGCCAGTTAAGAGAGTAAGTCATTATGAACCAATGTATTTTATCGAATTTTGGGAATTTTTGATACTATGCACCTTCTACTAACGTTCGAATCGCTGAACTATCGCATAAATAACTCCAATATTCAGTATTGAAAAATGGTCTTTATTTAGACTACTTTGGGAGTACAATTATACTTCACAAAAGCGTGTTTAAATCAAACTGATTAGTTATATCTCAGCTTGCGCTGCTTTTATACTCTCTGTTGCGTCGTCGCATATTTCTCCTAAGGTCTAGACTTTTCACGAAGATGGAACAGTTCTGTCGCATACTTGGTTATTTAGCTATATGCGTGTGTATGTGTGAGTAAAAACTTCTCCTCTAGCTGATGACTACATGTGTGTATGTGAGATATCTCTTCACTTCGAGCTGCTGGTTATGTCTGTGCATGTACATAAGTGTGGCTGCTTGCTGTGTTTGTTGTTATGATTATTTACTAACAGCATAGTAATACTAATATTCGCCACAGTATATTGAGCGAATTCAGGGCAAGTTTTCGTGGTTTTGCTTTGATGGTAGAGAAGTTATAGGCCAATTGTATGTGAGTGCCATTGTTCTTTGATAACTCGATTGTAAAACACTAATAATTTATTTGAAAAAGGTATGCAAATTCAAATTGGTTACTAAGTTTTACGACCACTAAACGAAACTCATAAGTAACGCGTGGCATTTACGACTCTTTCATAACATAACGAGCAATACATTTTTGTTTTAATCACTCGCTACGTATAAAGTTAGTAATTATTTAAAACAATTGAGATTTTAGGCACAGTGATACTTAATAGGATGTAGTTAAAAATATTATAAGTGCATACGTAATAGAAACTGAAAGAGTTTTATACTCGCTTGACTGGTTTTGTGGGAAATCACATAACAGAAGCACCAGAAGCACTAATTATACACCCCCTCAATAATTTTTTTGTTTTTTTAACCATTTGTTAAAATCTTAAAACCGTAAGCACAACAAAAAGAATTATTTAAAAAAAACACTTAACAATCTTTCGGATACTTCGCAAGTTGCATATTGTTTACAAAAAATTGTATAATATGTACATAATTAAAATTTAGGTAAACTGCAAATAAAGAGATACTAAAGTCAGATAGCAAATTTAAGAACCCACATGCGTGATTATTTCCTGGTATACGATTAATTGGCATACCAATACATGAAAAAACAAAATGCTGAAAAAACGTATTACTAGAGATGGTAAAGGAGTAAATACCTAAATGGTAAATACCCGGTTAATTGGTTATATATGGTAAGAATGGGTAAATACCCAAATACCCAAAATAGCGGTATAATTTTATCTTTTAGAAAATATGGGAAAACACGCAAATTCAATCCAAAATGTACTAAATTGTTGGGTAGTTATCAGAGCTGGGTAGTAATGATTACTTTAGGTATTCAATTACCGTCGATTCCGCATTACATGTACTTGAGGAAAGTAATCAATTCCTTTCCTACACAGCAAAGGAATTGATTACATTTCAATTCCTCAAAAAAATACCAAAAGTAATTTCGTTTTTTTGAGGCTCGAGTACAAAAAATGTTTTGTTTGTAATTGCAAACAAATACTTTGCTCAAATGTAATTTCTGCCCCCAGGACTTTCGAAAGGAATTGCAAATTGAATTGAAAAATTTTCCAATTACATTACAAGGAATGCCAAAAGTAATTAATAATTTCCCATTCCTCAAAGGAATTGCAAAAGTAATTGAAAAATTCTTTGTGTAAAAAATATTTTTGCGATTCAAGCGGTAATTTTATGAGGCCATAGTAACTCCTTGGATCATAAGAAAAACACAAGCACTGTCTTCTATGACTGGCAGTTCATTTCTCCTTGCCATATATGAGGAAGGGTATGATAAGATTGTATCACCGTAGTTTAGACTTGGTGTTGAGCGGCCGGCCAAATGCTTTGTACGTGGATAGCAAGATTTTTTCATCTTTTCTTTACAACTTCGATGGCATACGCCTTGGAGGTGAGAGTGTGGCCGAATGTTACCCCTAAGATCTTTGGATGACTGACAATCGGTAGCGCAACACCATCGACGTGAACGTCCAATAATCCAAAGTGAAAGGGTGAACTTCTATATAGCCACGACACTTTGTGTATATGTTCCCCTCTGTTTGCACGTAATCTGGTCTCATCTACTCAAGGACGCATTACAAATTGGCGGCAAAAACCGCTCACGCATGTCTTCGAATCCGCAGAGTTTTATCGCCAAAGGCGACGGATATATTATCATTGTGTTTTTTCGGGTTAGACAAGGATTTGACGACTGACCACGGCTTATCGACACCAAAGAGAGGTTACAGTTATTTAGATAAATAAAAATAATTATTTAGACGCTCTTCACAATTACGCGTTAGTGTTAATTTACCAGCCGCATAGTATTCAAGTTGAGATTCCTAATATGAGTCAAGTTGTCTCGCTATGTCACGTTAGCACCTGAGGGGAATTTCTTTAGAGAATCTTTTAATTAATTTTTAAACATATATCAGGGTGAGTTAGAATCATAGCGTTGAGCCTGGTGATAATGCAACACAATGGAAATCAATGTATAGATCCCAATGTCCAATCCTGTGTCAGTATATTCTTACTAAGTTGTTTCCGCATCATCTTAAGCATTAAGCTAATAAGCTCCCTTCATACAGATTTCCACCTTTAAGTAGTCATCTGTCCGAAAGGATTGCTACGATTAACCAGCGCCACAGTCAGTGACTGCTTTGCTACATCACTCATCTTCTCGGGAAAAGCCGGAGTCTTAGCGTTATCTCCCTTTGGCTTACTTCTTACTTTCATAGTTGGAACTTCGCCACTGACTTGCAGCTTTCGAGGTAGTTGCTACCCCGCTATTGGGGCCATCTGTCCTACAGCTTTATGCCTATTTGTCTTGTCAATGCGGCTGCCCTGCCTCGCGGCTCTAGGACTGGGTCCTTTCTGCCTCTTGAAAGCAGGCTTGTCGCCTTCCGCGAACGTTGCCTCCTCATTCTGCCATTCGACGCTTCTTCCTCCTAGTACCGGTTGCAGTACCGAGGGTTTCTCGCAGCAAACCTTTTGAACTGCCATCGACCTACTTCTACCGCCTCATGAGCCCAATCCAAGCGCTCGATCTCCATTTCTGTTGAATCGACCACTACTCCCAGGCGTTGGACAATTCTTATTGCTGCTCGTTACTGCGAAAGGGCTCTCCTGCTTCCTCTGCTCCGTACCCTTCTCCACCCTACTACTCCGTTTTCATTTGTATGCTTTTCCAACACGGAGTTCATTGAATCAGCACTACTCTCGCTCCCCGCGTCCGACGCATCGCTTAATGCGTTTCTGTCGTCCTTGACTTGCGACTCAGTCGTCCTCTTATTATCGTACTTATTGCAATTACATAGAGTCGTTCATCTTGGTCGTACGACCACCTGCCCGACAAGGCGGGCTCAGAATCCAGTATTATATATGGGGAAAGAACGTCCACCACAGCAGGGTCCCTTGCTGTGGTAAGGCCATCAACACTTGGCCCGGTACCGTGAAGGCTTCTTTCGAATACAGCAGAATTTATCCCCTGGCTGCAAATAGGCACGGTCCGCATAACACCCTGGACTAAGGGGTCGACAGTTCTTGGTCACCGACATCCCGCCGCCCTCCTATGAGGCGAACCGGCGTAGATGTCAGTCCTAAACCGCTTAGAGGAGGCAACTATGGATGGATCAAAAGACCAATAATACGAGAAAAGTGTTCTGAAACAATAATTGTGTTTACGTTATGCCAGCTGAATTTATCAAAGAAAATTAAAAAGTATGCTGCTTTCCTATAGCCACCACCCTTTGATAGCGGAGGAAGGAAAGGAGATGCCTTTAGCTGAGAACTTTAAGAGGATAATTATTTGATATTCATTGGTGTTTCAAAATGCCTCCAGTTACCACTCACAAGAAAAATCTGATGAAATAATGAAAAGTGTGACACGAAAAGTCACCCACATCAACCGGAGTAAGTTCTTATACACAGACTACCTTGTAGTTTTTCAATTACTTTCGCAATTCCTTTGAGGAATGGAATGGGAAATTCGAAAGTACTTTTTCCATTCCTTGTAATATAATTGAAAGAAACTTCGATTACATTTCCCATTCCTTTCGAAAGTCCTGGGAAAGAAATTACAATTGCGCAAAGTATTTTTTTTTAATTACAAACAAAAAATTTTTTGTAGTCGAGCCTCAAAAAACGAAATTATTTTTGGTATTTGTGGAATTGAAATGTAATCAATTCCCTTGCTGTGGAGGAAAGGAATTGATTATTTTTACCAATTACTGAGGACTGTAATGGGTAATGTAATGTAATTGAATTTACCTCTGGTATCGGTTGAATTAGTTTTAATTTGTAATCCAGCGTTTTCTAAAAATCTTTACCCAATAATGCATGCCGTTGGAAAATTTTAACTTGCCCAGCAAACATTTTAAGTCAAAAAGAAGCCAGAAAAAAATATCTAAATCGGGGCGTTTACAGTCGTTGTGAGCTCATTTCTGAGGCCGAAATGAATGACCGTCTTGCGACGGTCGTCCTATATGAGCCTATTTTCAAATATCATATAAGCCTAAATAAGATCCCGATTTAATGTTAAAAAACGTTTAAACAGCTCATATTTAGCCTCTTCTGGAACTCTTTCCAGCGTCATTATAACTCTTATCATATGACACCTTTTGGCGTATTTAAAAATAAAATGACAAATGACACATTGGCATTAAATAACAATATATTAAGGAGGAAGCCATAAAAAGTAGGGCACACCGTCGTCAGCGTTGTTGGTGGCATACCAGGTTCGACACACCAGGACAAAGCGCGACAGTTTTGCGGTCATATTAAACATTGTTTAAAACACTTACATTTGAGAAATTAGATGACTGTGAAGAAGCGCCCAAGCAGAAAAACGTTGATGCCAATGCAAAAATTTGAACAGCAAGGGTGGCAATAATGTAGAAATGTAATTCATTCTTTTTTTTAATGAAAAATTGTCCTAACAAAATATCAATATTTGTTCCAAACTTGGTTTGTCAAATATAAATATTTGGCATGCCATAATATCGGAGTAATAACAGGCTCCCTTATGAACCTTTTTCTGATTCCTTAATTTACCACTCATTTTGGATTCTTAAATTATGAGCGCCATGAGCATTTGAATTCAATTAAAACTTATTTCATTTCTATTAAAAGGATAATTTCAAGGAAGTTTTATTACAAAAATGGTTTTCCTATATTTTCCGCTTCTGATATGTGTCAATAAGTCTTCCTAAAGGCCCTGATTGTGCCATTATAGAACTCAAAATACGCAGTTTATGAGGCCAATAAGGCTCATAAATGACATCGGAAAGAGCCCTGTGTAGGAGTCATATTAGCGGTAAAATATGAGCTGCTTATGCGCCTGCTAGGAGTCATATCGTATTTACTTCTCGCTCCTAAATGAGTTCGGACTAATTGTTGACTTCGAATTTTCGCTGGGTTGCTTGTTTAAAATCAAAACGAAAATTTCTCAATTTCAATTGACGTATCAATTTAATTTGTGAACTATCATTCCAAGCAGCCTCGATTCAAATTATTTTTAAATATCCAAAAAAAAGACACAAAAAAGAAATATTCCGGGTATTTACCCATAAAAATGGCAAATACCCGGTAGGATCCCATCTCCACTTATTACCCCCAAACATTCACGGTGTGCTCAAAACTCTGAGTCGGCAATGAGTGCACAATATATAAGAAAAATCAGACTCAGAAATATGATCATATCAGAGTCTTTTATGACTCAGTTATGATGAAAATTATGAGTACTTTGCTAGGAAATATAGTTAGCAAAACAACTTTGAAGAAATATTCATATTTGATTATGGAAGCCATTACTTTTGAATAACAATTTTATTATGTACGTTTGTTTGAACGTTTCCTGCTTTCCACTGACATGGACTTAGTTCATATTATTGTTACTGGCCGTATCCACTCATTGGATCCTAGTAGTGTAAGTACACAAGCATTATTGCCTCCTCGGTATGCTGTTCATATGGATACAAAAGACAATATATGTATAAGACTTTTAAGAATAAAATAAATAGTTCCGAAAAAGTACAACATGGAGTCCATTCGGAGTCCAATATGTGCCGAAAATATGAATCCTATTCAGCGTCATATCGTATGTGGCAATAGGCTCATATCTGATGACCATCACAAGAGCGGAATATCATTCACTCCTAAACGCTCCAATTTTTGACAAATTTTTAATTTCTTTATGACTCCGAATGTTTCCTGGAATGAACTTTATTTCAGCATTAATAATCTTGCTCATTTTGCTATAACCTGCCTTCCTGTTCCTTTTGTGCATAAGCGTGGATGCTTTTCCTTTTATTGCCGGTGGAAGTCTCTGTATTTTGAACTTATGACATATGTCACATATGACGCCCATTCAGACTCATAAAGTAATTGAAATTGGGCTCATATCGGGTGACCATCGCAATAAGGGAAATACATTCATGCCAGAATCATATATGAGCTCATAATGAGCGTCAACGAACCCAATTAGGATTCCTTTCTGACTCTTTTCTGGCTCTTTTGTGACTCCGAACGTTTGCTGGGTACGAACAAAAAAAAATGATTAAAACCAAAAATTGTTATGAAGTCCAAAAATGTTAAGTGCAAATATGTATTTGTCTAAGTACTTTTGGCCTCTTCGACTCTTGGAGCAAATTTTTTTTTGTTCATTTTTTTGTTGCCTCGCTTGATTTTGTTTACAATCAAAATCCTAATGCTAATAGCAAAAATTCGTACGCACACCTACATATTTAACGGTCACTTTAACAGTAATTGTTGATGTCTTCCGCGACATGACGCATGTGAATGAACCACCTTGCATTTTGGCGCTTTTGTTTTTGTTTTTGACCAAACCTGTGTAATTCTTCTGAATAACTTAGTAATTAGAATTTTATGTGAATTTAATGCGAAAATTTCATTATTGGTTGAAATTACGTGGTGAAGAATTTGGTTTGCAAGTAGTACAATGACGGCAGAATACTTGAAATGAGTTTGTGAACACGAAGAATATAAATGCAAATGCAAATATGACACGTTCCATGCCAACTGAGCCTAGCTATGGATTTGGCATCGACGATTTTCAAAAAATATGAAAGGATTCCAGCAGTTTTTTGTTAACTGTTTCTTAAAGTCAATAAAGAGGTATGAATATTTGAAAATTTTAAAACAACTTCGCAGCTTTTATTTCATTTATTCATCAAAACGGGAATTTTTGGAAAAATATTGCCTAAAATAATTATTTAAATTTCAAATTTCATAATTTTTTGTTTTTTTTTGTATTAAAAAGTCGATTTCAACATTGTTTACAAAAAGTTAACAAAAATAAAAAAAGGAATAATTTTTTTATTACATTTTTTTCTAGGTCGATTTAGAGGTATACATTTTTTTTAATTTTGAAACTTTCTAGACTTCTTTTATTCACTGCTTTTTGATACATTTTTGCAAAAATAATGTCTAAAATAAATATTTCAAATTTCATATTTTTTTATTAAAAGTCGATTTCAACATTGTTTGTATGCTTCAGAATAAAAAAAAACAAAAAAATGAATAAATAAAATTGCAAAAAAAAGAAAATAAAAAACAAAATAAAAAACAAAAAGAAAATAAAAATAAAATAAATAAATACCATAAAAAGAAATAACTTTTTTTATTACACTTTTCGGAAAATTTCGGAACACCTTTTCAACTTTTTTTTATTTATTGCCTTTTGACGAAGTTTCGGAAGAAATAATGCAAATCGTAATCACAATTTTCATTCAATTTGCTTTTGTTATTTTAATTAAAAAAGTTGGTTTAAGAATTGCTTATATTCTTCGAATTTTTTATCAAAAAAAAATTATTTTCAAATAAAAGCAAAACGAAATAGCTTTTTTATTACATTTTTTTTACTCAATTGGTAGGAAATGGTTTTTGAAAATTACGGAGCAACTTTCTAACTTTTTTTAATTATTGCTTTTTGTCGAATTTTCTAAAAATAAATTATGCAAAAAGTAGCTCTCTCCAAAATTCATTGGTTCTTTTTTTCCAACGCATATTTCAATACGGTTTATATCCTTTGAAAAAAATTCATATGTCCCGATTAGAAAATTTCGAAGCCGCTTTTAAATTTTTTATTGCCTTATTATGATTTTGTATTTTTAAATAATGCATAAAATATTTCTTTGTAAATTTTATCTAATTTGCTTTTTCATTTTAATCCAAGGAGTTGATTTAAGCATTGTTTTCACTCTCAGAGTTTTTTTTATCAAGAAAAATACTATAATAAAAACAAAATAAATAACTTGATTTATCAAATTTGTATTTTTAGCCAATTAAAAGTAAATTTTAAAATTGCGGTAAAACTTTCTAAATTTTTATTTTTTAATTATGCAAAAAGTATTCTCCCCAATTTCATAGGTTCGTTTTTCCAAAGACAGAAAATAAATAAAAACAAATGACAAAAACAAAAACAAAAAAAAACAAAACACAAACGACGACTTATTATTCGATTTTTTCAATCAATCGAAAAAAATAACAACGAAAAATTAACAAAAAACAAAATAAAAATCAAACAAAAAACCCTTTTTAAATAAAGGAAAGCAACCAAATGTTAAGTGAAGAGGGAAAATTCAATTAATTGAGTAATAATTTCTAGTTTTGGATAAAACTTTCATTAATTTGTGCGAAATTTTTTTTTGTTGTTCAAGAATACTTGATTAAATATTTTTTCACAATAATTCCATGAGAATAAGAGCATTCGACTGTTAAGTTGAGCACCTCGACTAGAAATCCACTGCCGTGACAGTTACACAA
>JARSSU010021319.1:0-60544 GCA_029619165.1 Eurosta solidaginis
TAGAATGTGTTTTTACGTATGGGTATTCAATTAAAGGTATTAATGATGTTTTAAAAAGGAGTGGGTGGTTGTTTAATTGGGTTGCTCCGTCCGATTTCGAGATACGCCGTAAAGGGGACCAGTGAATGACCCTAGAAATTTGTTTGTACAATACGGGCATCAAACAATCGGTGTTTAATGATACTTTAAAAGGGAGTGGCCTTAGTTTCTATATGTGGATGCCGTTTCGAATATCGCCATTATAGTGACCAGGGGGGGGGGGGGTGACTAGAAGTTCGTTTCTACGATAAATGGGTATCAAATTAAGGTACTACATGAGGTTTTAAAGGGAGTGCGTGGTTGTTGTATATGTGGTCGCCTTTTCGTGAGATATCCGCCAGAAAGGTGGACCAGGGGTGACTCTAGAATGCGTTTTGTCAACGCATATGTATCAAATGAAAGGTGTTAATGATTAGTTTAAAGGATTAATCCTAGTTCCATATGGTTCGACGCCGTTTTCCGAGATATCGCTGTAAAGCGTGGTGGACAGGGTGACCTAGAATTTGTTTGGTACAATATTGGCATCAACGAATGGTGTTAATGAGTATTTTAAAAGGGAGTGCCTAGTTCATACTGTTGGATGCCGGCTTCGGAAATATCGCCATAAAGTGGACCCTAGGTTGATTTCTAGATGGTGTTTGTACGATAATGGGTATCAAATCAGTAGTAATGAGGGTGTTAAAGGGGAGTTGGGTGGTTGTTGGATTGGTTGTCGCCTTTTCGAGATCCGCCATAAAGGTGGACCAGGTTTGAATCTAAATGCTTTTGTACGACTATTGGTATCAAGATGAATGGTGTTTAATTGACTATTTTACAAAAGGGAGTAATCCTTAGTTCGCATAGTTCAACGCCGTTTCGATATATCGCCATAAAGGTGGACCAGGGGTGACCGCTAGAATTTGTTTGTACAAGATGGGCATCAAACGATGGTGTTATGATTATTTTAAAAAAGGATGGGCCTTAGTTCTATAGTGATGCCGTTCGAAATAGCGCCATAAAAGTGGCCATGGGTGACTCTAGAAATGTGTTGTACGATATTGGTGATCAAATTAAGGGTATTAATTGATGATTTTCAAAGGAGTGGTGGTTATTTGTATAGGTGTCGCTTTTTCGAGCTTATCGCCATAACGGTGGACCAGGGGGTGACTCTAGAATTTCGTTTTGTGCAATATGGGGGCTCCAAACGAATGGTGTTCATGAGTATTTTTTGAAAAGGGATTGGCCTTCGGGTCTTAGGTGTTCAGCCTTTTCGAGATATCGCCTAAAGGTGCGACCCAGGTGACTCTTAGACATATGTTTGGTACTATCTGGGTATCAAATGAAAAGTGTAATGATATCTTAAAAAGGGCGTGGGGCTTGAGTTCTATAGGTGGAACTCCTTTTTCGGATATCGCCTAGAGGTGGACTAGGGGTGACTCTAGAATGAGTTTGTACGATATGGTATTCAAATTCAGTATTATGAGGTTTTAAAAGGGAGTGGTTGGTGTTGTATATTGAAGGCTTTTTTCCAGATATCGACCAAATGGTGGACGCGGTGACCCAGATAACATTATCTGTTGGATACAGCTACTTCATTTATATATTTAATACGTCGGCCAAGATTTTAAAGGTTTTTTTATTTCGCTCCTGCAGAACTTTTTTATTTTCTTCTACTAATATGGTAGGTTTCACAAATATTTTATAAAGTTTTTTTCTAAAGTTTATATTCCGCGTCAGATAAAACAATCCATTACCTACAATGTTTCATCCCTTTTTTCGTTTTTTGGTTATAATTTTGCTTTTTTTTCGTTTTTTCGTTTTTTTCGATATGGTAAAAAGTGGGCGTGGTCATAGTTCGTGATTTCGTTTCATATTTTCATACCAAGATAAAGTGAGTTCAGGTAAGCACGTGAACTGAGTTTATTAAAGATATGTCGATTTTTCTGAAGTTATCGTTTAACGGCCATGCGGAAGGACAGACGGACGACTGTGTTTAAAAAAAACTGGCGTGGTCGCATCACGAAATTCCGCCCATTTTCACAGAAAACATTAAACGTCATAAAATCTATCGCCCCTACCCATAATTTCAAAGGATTGGTTAGCATTTTTGTTCGACTTCTGGCGTTAGCTATCCTAGCACAATTAAATGAAAAGGTCGGAGCCACGCCCATTTTGAATCTTTCTTTTATTTTTGTCATTTTTGTTCATCTCCGGCATCATTAACTGAGTTAATGTTGACATCATTTACTTATATACTGGAAAGAGATTAAATTTTGTGTTTAAAATGTTACTATAAAAAAACTTTTTTTTTAAAAGTGGGCGTGGTCCTTCATCGATTTTTTCGAATTTTTATTACTCGTACATATAGTATAGGGGTAAACGTCCTACCAAAAATTTCATTATGATATCTTTCAACGACTGCCAATTACAGTGCTTGCACAATTTTAAATTACCTTCTTTTAAAAGTGGCGGGTGGCCACGCATTGTGTTCCCAACTTTTACTAATTTTCCATTTGCGTCATAAGTTCTCGCACTTTTTCGATTTTTCGAATTTTTCGATATCGAAAAAGTGGCGGCGTGGTTATAGTCCGATTTCGGTCATTTTTAAATAGCGAATTCTGAGATGAGTCGCTCGGCACCTACATGACAATTCATCAAGATACCTCAAATTTACTCAAGTTATCGTGTAACGACTCGTATCGGATCGGCACGGCCGCGACGGACGGACATGCTCAATCAAATTTTTTCTTGTCGACCTGACTATTTTTTAAATATATGATAAGTCTATATCTATCTCGACTTCTTTAGACATATGTTACAAACCAACCGTTGCCAATCAAACTTAATACCTCTATGGCTCTGCTCAATCTCGCATATAAAATACCAAAGGTATATCTCAGCCCTTAAATTGGAAAATAGAATGAATGAAAAGCTATCGTAGCAGAGGTAAATCTATGTATCCAGAGCTCAAAAAATCGTCCCGGCACGTTGCTTTAAAACACCATGTAATCAAAAATGTAGATTTAAATGTTCTGAAAAAATTAGCATCGAAGATAAGTACGAAATTTTCCGGAAATTTTGGGATTTGGGTGACTTATTGAAGCAAAGGACTTATTTGCTTTCGTGCATGATCGACGTTAGCCCAAAAATATAAGCACTCAAATGCCAAGCAGCCAAGACAAAACAATAAAGCATTTTATTCCTAGTAGATAATAAGAACAAAAGGTATGCAAAAACATTCCTTAAAGCAACTTTAGATATTTCAGAACGTATGATTTATACAGCGCAAGCAAAGTCGAAAGAGCACGTATTGGATCTACAAGATTTGAGAGGAAAATCTTGCAGTTCCAAGAAACCCTCAACTGACTGAGGATATAAAAGCGCATATAAAATCAAATCCTTGGATTGAAGCGCATTACGCCAGAGCCTCCTCGTTTAAAGAGTACATAGATGATAGTAAAACTATACGAGATTTATTTAATGATTTTAGGAGCGAGCAATACGATAATTAAAAGATCCTGGATCATATCAAAAAATACTATGATATATTTAAAACGAATTCAATATTGGTCTTCATCACCCCAAAAAGGCCAGTGTGACCTTTGTCTCGAAATAATAGGAAACTTGATTTAAAGGCAAGCTAGAGGAAAAATATAACACTCATTTGAGGAAAAAGATTTAAGCAGGGATGAAAAGCTAAATGATCGTAATAAAGTCAACAATAACTTTAAAGTAGCTGTGTATGATTTAGAGGCAGTATTGCAATGTCCTAGAGGACAAACTTCTTCATTTATCAAATCAAAATTAAATTATTACAACTTGACTGTGTCAGAACTAACAAGAAATGAATCCAAAGCAGCATATGAAAACGTACATTGTTATTTTGGCCAGAAAAGATGCAAAGCGAGGAGCTGTTGAGATAGGCTCATATGTATGGCATTACTTGAAAGATTTAAGTGATCAAAGCGAAGACCAAATTGATGTGGTATTTTACTCGGATAATTGTTGCAGTCAAAATAAAAACAAATTTATAGCTTCTTTGTATTTATTTGCTGCACAAAACTTAAAAATTAATAGTATTACAAATAAGTTCTTAATCAGAGGTCATACACAAAATCAGACCTACAGCGTGCACAGCATTATTGAAAGAGAGGTAAAAAATAACTTAAATTCTGGCCCTCTGTATACACCTGATCAGTATTTAGCTTTAATTAAAATGCAAAAAAACCAACCCACCTTTAAAAGTACACGAGCTAAAGTTTGAATCATTCTATGACTTAAAAGCTTTGCAAGCTGAATGGGATACAATTGTAATACCAATATGGATGAAAAAGATTTGAAATTGGAATGAAATAAAGGTTTTAAAAATGACTAAAGAGCACCCCACCACATTTTTTTTACAAAACATCTTACAAGCAAGAAACTTACGAGGAAGTGAATGTAAGAAACAAACGAAGAAAAATGAAGCCTATTACAGAAATGAACTTAAGCCGGCATATTTCAAAAACAAGAGTAGAGTGACAACAAGAAAAGAGATTAAGAGATCTTCTGCAAAAAGGATTAATACCTTCCTTCTATGAAAGCTAAATATTTATAATATAGAATGAAACTTTTTAGTAGTCATGAAAAAATAAACCTTAAAAATTAAAGTCGAAAAAAAGTCAAAAAAATTAAATATCGCAGGCTCGAAAATTATTTTTTGGGTATACGTAGTGGAACTTTTTCTCCTGAGCCCAAATCCTATCGATAATCGATGGTGCGATATCGGTTAATAAATCGCCCCAATCTATTGTATATAGCTCAAAATATTCTTGTTGGGTATCTATGCGCAAACAAACGTGTTTAATACAATATCTTATACTTATATAGCATACCTTTAGGCAGCTTCAGTAATAAAATTTTGGGCTTACTGTACAATGCAGTAACTTAATGTAGTTTTTCTAGTAAATTGGTTTTTTTTTGTTTCTGATAAGGGCTAAGGTATACTTTTTATTTTCTAAACTACTTTGGTAAGTAGGACTAAAATTGACACCAGAATATTTTCAGTGCACTTGAGCCACTGTCAAAAATATCGGCTGGCTCAGATGTATACAGCTATTCAAACACCCCCTAGTTATTACAACTTTATAATGATTTATTTAGAGTTCCATACATCAAAATTTCTAGGATGAGTAAAGAGTTGGTTTGATATTCGTATTTACATTAACCAAGTAAAACACAAGATATGGAATGCCTAATTAGGCAGTTATGAATACTTACTTAATTAGCGTTTAATCATTTAAGCGGCTTTGGCCGTTCAAAAAATCACGCTAGGCAATTCTCCGTGGGGTACACTAGCGCCAATTGGATACAACAAAGGAACAAAGATCACTTTCTCTTTTAAAAGGAGTGAATCTGCTTCCATAGGCAGATTCCGATTAGAAAATAATCTTGACTCGGAGTACTATATTTCATTCGTATAACATGGCATCGCCGCTGTGTTTGAGTTCACTGGACTATATTGACGTCTGCATAAAGATCGTACAGGTCATCATTAAACCTTGTTCAGTAGTTGCCATTGCCATTGTAGTACCGTAACTTTTTGGGAAATAGTTGCTCTCGAACGCTCCCACAGCCGCTGCATCTGAATTGTCAGCGTCCATGTTTCAGCAGCGCATAGAGTAGGACTGATAGCTATGTGACTTGTAGATCAAGACTTCGTTTACCGAGAGAGTGCTTAATATTTAAATTGCCTACTTAGTCTAGAGTTATCTTTGTTGGCAAGAGTCTTTCGTCCCTCAAATTTTACACTGCCATTTTTTCATTTACCTCTCATTCGTCATTCATCAACAAACCAATTTTCTTTTTCCAGTTGGGAGTAAGCAGAACTAAAGGTAGGAATGTTCAGCCGATAATGTCAGCGTCGTCAGCATACGCCTTTTTTTAGCATCAAATTAAAGTAATGGCAGATTATATGTTCACACTATCTGAAACCCCGTTTAGGTTTGAATGTCTCGGAGAGATCCTTCCCAATTTGAATTAGCTGAGGGTGTTGCTCAATGTCATTTTGCACAGCCATAAGCTTGCGGGGAAACCCAATACCGATACAGCTGTATATAGGTATCTCCATTTCGTTATCTCGAGGATGGATTAAAAATCGCGAGGAAGTGATGGGATAATTCATTTTAAAGAGTTTTTTGTAAGATCGCCGAGTGGTGGAATCAGATCTGAAAGCACACTAATAAGGCCCAATCAGTTGATTCACGATCACCTTCAATCTTCTCATATGTTTGAAAGGACCTTATAAGCGATTCTAAGAAGGATAATTTCGAAATAGTTGGGGCAGTTTGCATGATCTGAACAAAGAAAACTCCGACTCCAGTAGTTAGGTATACACTCGTTCGACCATATTTCATAAACATTTTGGATGCTCCTTCGTTCGAAACGTACGAACTGTACGTAGCGTTCCTTCCTTCTATTAATACGCGGCATTGTTCCTCGGAACAAGTTCCCTTTTCGTGGGCGCCGGTAGTGTTAAAAGGTGCTCTATAGATATGCGCTACTGCTCCTGAGGTTGTCTTGTGCTCTCAGGCAAGTCTGTCGGTAATTGCAGCCTTTAGACGTTTAACTTTCCTTGAGGTTTGTGTCCCTCGCTTTTAGCCGTGCAGAGATGAGAAAATGATGCGAGTCAATAATAGCCCCCAATCATTGCCATACTTAAATTCGGACGTCAGCGTCTATCAAAACGTGGTCGATCTGATTAAGATATTTGTGTACATACTTTATTCTGGCCATGTTTCGAGCACTGGCGAGGTCGATCAGCCTCAGTCAATTCGGAGATGATTGTGGGGCTGAACATTCTGTATGTGGGGCGAAAAAACATCTTTCGGACAATCAATCTTTCATCTCATCGCCGTCTTCCTCGGTCGGTCGCGTAGATCAAAAATATGTTGAACAATTTCGCATTTACGCGGATAGCAGGGAGTCACTCGTATTTGGCGACGAAGTCTCTCTCCTATTACGAATCCGACACCGAAACTGTGCTTATTTTCATGCCCATTACAGTAAATATGAAATTTTTTTATAATTTTTTTTCCGTATTTTGCCATCACATTTTCTGGACCACGGGGATTCGACTTTTGGCAGCTCGAGCTTGTTAACCAGCCGAACGTCTGGAGCAATCCCATTAAGGAAATGGACATTCCCGGTACATTCAAAGTTCTAATCAGTTAGAGGTTGTCCTACTATCCGTCACTTGGTTTTTTTTTATTGGCAGGTCACAAATCCAGCGCACAAATCGCTCAGTGGGATGAACGTATTACTTTCAAGTTTGCAGGCGCACCATATGGTCGTCGTACGCTGTTGATTGGATCCCCAGCTTGCTCTTAAGTTATCTTGGTGTGGCCTGCAGGTTGTCGTCTCCCCACATCAGCTCAACACTAAAGGATGCTCAGGGCCTACCCAGAGGATATTTGGTCACAAGCGACTGGAAGTGGTTAGCTAAATGAGTCGTATGCTGCAGAATTGTCCTGCTGCCATTCAATGTAACTTGCCCTATAATTACGATTGCTAAAACGCTATTTCGGTGAGGTACTCTAAATATCTGTAATTATAAAATAAATTTAGCAAATGAAAATGATTAAGTAAAAAGTTTGACAAGACAACCATTAAAATATAATAGAATTACTTCAGTGATTTTCATAGTCTTTAATTAAGCCCACGTTATACTCAAACAATCCATGGCTCAATTATATGGTTGGCTGATCTCATCAGCTGATTTTATTTATTTCATTGCATGGTCGATGGGGTTGTCAAAAGGAGATGGAAAACTCAAAATGAAACCAACACATTGGCAACATTTTCTTACAACATACAACAAACTGCTAAGTTTTATGTTTCCCATTCCATACCATTCGCATCAACACCAACATGCAGATTTTGACAATCTGAACTAACATATTTTGTGTTTGTACAGATGAGCCAACCATATAGTTGAACCATGCAAACAATCAATGTAGGCATATACGTCATACAGCACGAAAAGCCAACGTGATAAAAAAAATATTTTAAAATGTCTTCGTTCACAAAATACAAAATATATGTACAGTAAATAATTTGTGATTACTTTTGTTGTAAATGTAAAAAAGTGTGTCAATCTCCAAGAGGCACGTCATAGACGCGACAAAGAGAAGACTGCTTGGAGGGATACCGCCTTTCCTTTAATTTTGACTATTTTAAATATTTTTGGTGGAGCGTTGGCGAAAAACACATTCAGGCGTTTGTTACGCATTACAATTCTAATCAACAATGCAAATCACGTGGCAGTACCGCGAGTTGCTCATAGCTACGTCTTTACTACGAAACGCAGTAAAATTATAATCAATTATTAAAATGATAGGTACAAAACAGTTACAAAGTAGACATAAGGTATACAACCATCTGTGAATTGTAGCTACATAATTAATTTCACTAATGAGTTGATACTATGCGCGATCTTCTTTCATCAGATTACTACAAAGAGCCAAGCAGACTGCGTAAGGATGCGGAAGGTTTTGGGTCGCGCGCGATGGATAGTACTCTGTATGGTTTATGTTGTGAGGATACCACTTTACACTCCTCCACATTTCATGATATTTTATGATATTTTTAGGTACGCTGCTCCTCGAGGTTAGACTCAAAAAACCGATAGCGTTTGTAAAGAGGAGTTAATCTCACTCTGTACCGATGTTACAAAATGGACTGCGGTGTTAGAGCAGTGGCTTTTTCAGAGCAATAGCAGGTCACAAATCACTACGAATCTTTCCTTACTAAAAGTTGACTACTTTACATAATTCCAAGAAGTAACTCACCTCTTTTTAACAGGGCGGAAACTGTTATTCCCTTTAAAATATAATTCCTTGCAAAACTATTAATTTTGGCCTTTAAATATATTGGATCAAGATAAAAATTATTTTCGGATTTTTATTACCCGAGTCCGATAGAACTAGTTAAACTCGGACTTTTAAAAATAAAAGCTTTAAGGCCAAAATAAAATTCCGGCTTGAGAACAAAGAAACGGCTTAAAGTCCGAGTTTAACTAGTTCTATCGGAGTCAAAAAATAAAAACACAGATTTTACTTTTATGTGTGCACTTTTATGGAAAAAGTTCGAAAAAGAAAAAGGATGCATGATTCGGCATGATATTGCTGTAGGGATACCTGGGAAATCAAACATTTTCACCTAGGAAAATTTTTTGACTAGGACTTTTTCGACTCCAAAAAAAAATAGTTATTATTTTCCGTTCCTGCTTTTTAACTACAAAAAGTTAGCTTTTAACTAATTGGAAAGTCATGCAGCGTAGTTATGGCAACTACGGTAATTGAGAAGCTCAAATAAATAAAAATAGTTTTAAGACCGCAAATTATTGGTCAAACAAAATTTTAAAATATAAAATTTTTTGTCTTTTTGCCTTCTGTTGTTGATCTCTAGTTTGATATGATGCATCGCAGATCGTAAATGTTTTTAAATATAATATTATATATAACAGTTAAAAGAAAAAAATACAAGGCGCCATAAACTCCGAAGACATTTAAGGTCGAGTTTCTCTTCCAACTTGCGACGTGCCCATTTTAATTTTTCTTACAAATTAGCGGGCGGGACCTGCATGTTTTATGCCGACTACGAACGGCATCTGCAAGGCAGGTGAATTTTCACTGAGATGCTTTCATAGCAGAAATACACTCGGAGTGTTTGCCAAACACATCCTAGAGGCGATCCCGATTACAAAAACCTTTTTCGAATTCAAAACAATTTTTTCTAAATTTTTGATAGTGTAACGAATTTACTGCAATTCCGCTTATTGGCAACCTTCTGCATAATGATTCATTTGTCGATGTGCATACAAGTCACTGCTTAGTATTGGCTTAGAGATGACAGTACCCCATTAGTGTTGCTAATATTCGTAACACTGCCCTCCACCTAAGTCTGATCGTCCCAATCAGACATATTTCCTGATCTAAACGCCGTTAGCATCTCCAAATGTACCACTCTTCTATTTCGTGGTTTCCCAATGGTATGTATGCGGTAGATGGTATCACTGATCCTCTTCACAACTTTGTACGGGCCTTCCCAACTGCACCGAAATTTGGCTGGAACACCTTTCCGCCGGTGAGGGTTGTATAACAGAACCAAATCTCCCTCCATGAAACCTTCCGAATTATTGTTCTCATCGTACCTGCGTTTCATCTTACTACTTATTATCCTTGTCGTTCCTCGCACTCTGTTGTTTGGCCAATGAACTACTTTGTAGAGCTTGCTCTTGACGGATTGGCTTCACATAATCAGTATCGTTCCGACGTTTCCCAACAGTAGTGCGCGCTGGCTTGAAACCACCCTTGCATTCTTTCTGGAAAATTCTTTCAATCGTTTTACTGCGTCCATTAGGGTTTGTCAATGCCAGTGTTTTTCTCGCAGGTACCTTTGGCTTTGATTTGTTTGGCCCATTCGTTCTATCAACCCTTGCCCGATCTGCTGCCTTTGACTTTTGTGGGTTTTTGTCGAATCTCTTTCACCAGCACTCGATTACTGCTGAATCCTTTTTCCAAACTGAAGTTAAGTGGCACATCCTGGTTCTCATAACGTATCACCCTTCTCTGCATTACGATCGTGATGTCATGGTCAACCAAGGAGTCCCCTCCCAATATGACTTCATCAACGATCTCCGCCACAACGAATTTGTGTAGAAACTGTGACCTTTCGAATTAAGATGGTTATACTCGCCAGCTACCGTACGCAACTTTGCTCCAGGTAACGGTTTTACTCTCCTGTTGACCAAATCAGTTCGGATTTTATAGTCAGCACATGCGCCCGTATGCTACATCCCAAGTACACTTAAAGTACGGTAAGACTGCTTGATTTCCTTCCAATTTGCGACACACATATCACAGGACATTCAATATCCGGGCAAGTTTCGATCTTTACATCTGACTCTATGGCCTTTCTACTTCCACACGGCGTGCTTTGAAAACTGGCTTACACAGAAGCGACGCTGTTTCCTGAATCAGAGCATGTGATACCATTTCTGCGAACTGTTGGCTTTGGTTTGCGTTGTAGCTCGCTTTGTTCCGACGTCCCGTATGCCATTTATAAAGCTCTGAATCTCTACCCTTTCAGTGTATTCCACGGGTGCGTCCGCATTCGTTAATGTTTCAGCCTTTCAACATCCGACGCAAACTCTTGCAATGTTTCACCAGACCTCTGGAAGCGGTTCAGTAACTCCATTTGGTATATCTGTCTCCTATGCTCAGTTCCGTATCGTCTCTCTAGAGCGCCCATCAATGCTTCATAACAGTTTCGTTCGCCCTCTGGAATCGTTTGTAAATCTCATCTGCAGGCCCTTTCAATGCCATGAACAGTGCAGCAACTTTATCATCCGCATTCCAGTTGTTCACTGCTGCTGTCTTCTCAAATTTGGCTTAAAGACCTGGAAAGGAACAGAACCGTCAAAAGATGGTGTGTTTACTTTGGATTACTCGCTGAAACTGGAGGGCGGTTTAATTGCAACTCCTGTATACGACCTCTCAAAGCATCCCCTCGGCTTCGATTTTTTCCTCAAACTGCGTTTATTTTCTCGTCGATACGTGCTTCGAGTTTTGATGATATACGCGGCTTTTGCGCTTCGAGTTGTACTGTTATGCGTGTCTCTTGTTCTTTCAGTTGTGTTTCCATCTTTGATGTTATGCGTGTCTCCTGTGATTCTAGTTGAGATGCCAGTTGAGATGTTATATCTGTCTTTTGCGATTCCAGTTGGGATGACACTGTCGATGTTTGAGCAGATATTGCAGCCAAAATCGTGTTCAAGTCTGTGCTCGTAACTGTCTGCGATGTTTTCGTTTTTCTCTTCAATTTTTGTTGTTGTCTCGTCGACATCAAGGCGAAAGACATACTCTTCCACGTTAGTTCCTTCTGCTTCCATTGCCTCTCGTAGTCGTGCCTGAAGTTCGAGTTTAATGCCGCTTGTATTCAATCCACGGCTCTCCAACTCCTTCTTCAGTTGCTGGATCTTAAATTCACTCCACTTTGCCATGTCCAAGTTGTATTCGAAGTCTTCGGAATTTATTCAACAATTCCTCTTCTGACACCAATTGTAACGAATTTACTGCAATTCCGCTTATTTGCAACCTTCTGCTAAGGTTCGATTCACTAAACTGTTGAATAAATAACTCCAATATTCGATAATGCAAAATGGTCTTTATTAGACTACTTTCAAAATAACACTTATACTTCGCAACTAATAGCTTGCTTAAACCAAACTGATTGTCGTGCCTCTACTGTTGCTGCCTTTTATACTCTGTTATTTCCGTTCGCATACTTCTAGGCGCTTCCATTTCTAGAATTTATTAGTTAGTTATCTGCTATAAAATTACTACGTTTATAGCTTCTCATATGCGCGTATATTTGTGAAGTGATACTTGCACAAACCATTGCCTGCATTTGGGAGCATCTCAGATATATGCATGTGTTTGTGCGTTTTCTCTCCGCTGCTTGTATGGACATATGGGTAGTCATAATGATTCATTTGTCGATGTGTATACAAGTCACTGCTTACTATCGGCTTAGAGATGACAGTACCCTTAGTGTTGCT
The DNA here is from genome assembly GCA_029619165.1 of Eurosta solidaginis. Lineage (NCBI taxonomy): Eukaryota > Metazoa > Arthropoda > Insecta > Diptera > Tephritidae > Eurosta > Eurosta solidaginis. The sequence continues at coordinate 12,620 of JARSSU010021319.1, forward strand.
AATAGTGGTAGAAGGGGAGGCTTCGACGTGAGGGAGGCTTCGACTTTTTCAAATTTGGCCGCCGTTATTACTGCCATTGTTCTTATCCACGAATAACAGTAACCAAATTGTGTGTGACGCTGTCATGAAAGCTATTCCGTGCTTGTTCAACGACGATAGTATGCAGAGGAGATTTTTTATTTTTGAAAAGTGTTGATGTAAAAATTGCTGCTAAGTATTCGCGTGTAAGTGTACAATATAGAATATATAACATGAGTTTTCTGCCCATTAATATTGCAATAAAATTAATATTTAATGCTTTTAAAGACTTTTTCAATAACACTAAGATGTTTTTTTGGAGCGAAAAATCTGAAATAAGTGCACGGGGAGGGTTCGACAATATGTTTTGGGAGGTTTCGACATTTGTCGAAGCATCTTTCTAGTTTTTTACTTAGCAAGTTATATTTACAGCCATCAAGATACCAATATCTACAAAAGAAAGTTCCCTGAAAAGATCATCACGAAGACAAAATGAAAAATGTCATCGAGGAGATAAAACAAAAAAAAGAAACACCATCAAGCGCTGCTTGGAAATATAACTTGAAGCGGACAACACTAATATCTCGAATTTCAAAAGAGCAAACAATCTGGGAACTATTAAAGATTTTCAGTCGAAGTTTTCTTCCAATCAATACTTACAGCTGCCCAGGAAAAGAATTAACGGTTACTTCAAGAAATGTTCAAATCTTCATCATGGATTGACGTATGACTTGGCTAGACGATTCTTTTTGTTTTTGTTATTATGTTCACTGACAAAACAAATTTCTTTACACTGGTGTAGTCGTGGAAGGTGAAAATTCGACGTGCGTCGCGAAATTCCTCAGACGTCAAAGTAAACTCCATATTTTCTATGAACCGATTGTAGAAGACAGACTCTTGGTTTCAAAGCAGGATATAATAAGTATATTGCCCACACTTGAACATCCACCAGGAAATTCACGCGCGCAAAGCAAGTATATTTTTACCTTTGATTTTCATTTAGATGTTCGTTAAAAGTACAGTTATACTTTATTTTATGCTTACATTTCTTATGTTTTTTTTCTAAAAGCTTGTTCTGTATTGAAATAAATAACATCAAATATGAATTAAAAATCGTATTAGAGTTTTTTGCAACATCCTTTTTTTATTTTGCTGTTAAATTGCTATATTTGATAAATGTCGAAACTCCCACCCATGTCGAAGCCACCCAGATGACTGACGAAGCCTCCCTGAAAAAGGGAGGTTTCGTCATATTTTTTGTTTTTGGTTATTTGATTATAACTTAAAAAAAAACAAGTGGAATATTAACCACAAATCCGAAGTGTCATAAACATAAATGGCATCAGTATTATGAGAGGAGTTATCTATTTCTCATTCTAGTTTCTCTTAAAAAATCATTTTCTCTTAACCTGTCGAAGCCTCTCCACCTCTACCCTTTCGTAAACAATATTATTTTCCAGGAGTTGAACCCAGAACCCTGGTGCGGTAGGCGGAGTACGTTACCACCTCAGCACGGCGGCCGGCAACAGTTAGGAATAGACTAATTACAATTCTTTTGTTGACAATAGTGCAGGTATAGCCAACTCTTACTTTTTCATGCTGCGAAGTTTTTCATGGCGGAGATACAGTCAAACCACTAAATAGATCGATAGATTCGTTCGTTTGACTGAATGGCACAGCAACCAACCTATAAAGGTATGTACCTGGCGTGTTATCAGGTTACTTATCTTGGGTATCGAGCTTCTTACATTGAAGTTAGATGTAACCGTATTATTGACCTAGCCGTAATCATTATTTTAGGCGCTATAGTAACTGAAGCCGTAGTTGTAGCCATAGTCTTGAGCGAAGGTTAGCAAACCGTAGTAACTGAAGTTACTGTAGTGTAATTGTCGAGAGACTTATAGTAAACTTTTTCATTCTCACCTTTCTTTTCTTCAGCATTATCTTTGTGGTTCATGAATAATTATTACAAATGTCATTATCATCTACATTGTTACTGTTCTTCTTCCACCTTTTTCTCTGTTGACATCTGATTGGGGACTATTTCGTTGTAATTATACTCAGTTGAGCAGAGCTCACAGAGTATATTAACTTGATTGGATAACGGTTGGTTGTACAGTATAAAGGAGCGAGATAGATATAGATTTCCATATATCAAAATCATCAGGATCGAAAAAATTTGATTGAGCATGTCCGTCCGTCCGTCCGTCCATCTGTCCGTTAACACGATAACTTGAGTAATTTGAGGTATCTTGATGAATTTGGTATGTTGGTTCCTGAGCACCTCTCAGATCGCTATTTAAAATGAGCAATATCGACTATAAACACGCCCACTTTCGATATCGAAAATTTCAAACCGAAAAAGTGCGATATTCATTACCAAGGACGGATAAGCATGAAACTAGGTAGTGAGTTGAACTGATGACGCAGAATAGAAGATTATAAATTTGGACAATGGCGTGGCACCGCCCACTTTAAAGAGGTAATTTAAATTTTTGCAGCTGTATTTGGCAGCCGTTGAAGATATCATGATGAAATTTGGCAGGAACTTACTCTATTACTATATGTATGCCTAATAAATTAGCAAAATCGGAGAACGACCATGCCCACTTAAAAAAAAATTTTTTTTAAGTCAATTTTACCAAAATTTAATATTTTTACAATATATAAGTAAATTATGTCAACTTCAACTCAGTAATGATATGGTGCAAAAAAATGCAAAATAACAGAAAATTTCAAATGGGCGTGGCTCCGCCTTTTTCATTTAATTTGTCTAGAATACTTTTAATGCCATAAGTCGAGAAAAATTTACCAATCCTTGCGAATTTTAGTAGGGCTTAGATTCTGGGACAGTACTTATTTCTTGGAAAAGGCGAAATCGGTTGAAATCACGCCAGTTTTTATACACAGTCGACCGTCTGTCCTTCCGCTCCGACGTACACGATAACTTGAGCAAAATCGATATATCTTTACTAACTCAGTTCACGTACTTATCTGAACTCACTTTGTATTGTATAAAAATTACCGAAATCCGACTACGACCACAGCCACTTTTTCGATATCGAAATTACCAAAAACGAAAAAATGCCATAATCTATACCAATACGAAAAAGGATGAAACCTGGTATTTGGATTGTTTATTGACGCAAATATACTTTAGAAAAAAACTTTGTAAAATGGTGTGACATCTACCCATATTAAGTAGATGACATGAAAAAGTTCTGCAGGCGAAATAAAAAACCCTTGAAATCTTGGCATGAATACTGTTCTTGTATTATATATATAAATAAATTAGCGGTATCCAACAGATGACGTTCTGGGTCACCTGGTCCTACATTTTGGGCGATATCTGTAAAACGCTTTCACATATTACAACTCCCCACTCCGTAAAGCCTCATGAATACCTTTAATTTGGATATCCATATCGTACAAACACATTCTAGAGTCACCCAGGTCCACATTTATGCGCACATCTCGAAGACTAACACCTATACGAACTAGGCCCACTCCCTTTAATGTAGACTCAATACACCTTTCAGTTGATACTATATCGTACACACACATTCTATCGTCACCCTGTCCCTTACGGCGTATCTCGAAAGACGACCCTCATAGAACTAGGCCCACTCCCTTTAAAAAGACTCATACACCTTTCAGTGATACCCGATATCGTACAAACAAAGTCTAGCGTCTCCCTGGTCACTACTTTTGGTCGATATCTGTAAACGCCTTCACATATACAACTACACACTCCCTTTTAGAAAGCCGCATTAATACCTTTATTTGATAGCATATCGGACAACGTATTCTAGAGTCCCCCTGGTCCACCTTTATGGCGTATCTCGAAAGACGAACACCTATAGAACTAAGGCCCACTCCCTTTTAAAAAGACTCAATAACACCTTTCAGTTGATACCCATATCGTACAAACAAATGTCTAGAGTCACCCCTGGTCCACCTTTATGGCGAATCTCGAAAAGCCACCACCTATACAATACCACCACTCCATTTTAAAACCCTCATTAATACCTTTCATTTGCTACCATATCTTACAAATAAATTCTAGGGTCACCCCTGGTCCACCTTTATGGCGATATCTCTACGGGTCCACCTATGGACTAAGGATCACTCCCTTTACAATACTCATTAACACCTTTCATTTGATATGCATGTCATACAAATCATTCCAGGATTACCCTCGGTCATTTTCCTACTGGTTATTTTCCCTTATGTTGTCACCATAGCTCTCAACTGAGTATGTAATGTCGGTTACACCCGAACTAATCTTCCTTACTTGTTTTTGGGATGGTTTTAAACGACATTAGGTGTAGTTTCGGGGTCATATTGCCATGGTTTTAGAGGCTTGTTATTTAGTTAGGAACTATTCGGGGGAATTACGTGATCATTTCGAAGTCCTATAGGGAGGTCTTCGAGACTATTATCAAGTCATTTTGCGTGATATTTCGTGCTCTTTTTGGAATCATTTGGAGTTTGTTTCGGGGTACCTCTATGGTAATTTCGTGATTATTTGGTACTAATTTTCCATCACTTCGGGTTATTGAGAGTTATTTTGTGATAAATTAATTATTTGAGGTTAACCGGGGGTTATTTCGGTATTATTTGGGGATCATTCTGGATCACTTTGCGTTAATTTTGGGGACACTTTGGGGTCATTTTGTAATGATTTTGGGGGCTATGTAAGATCCTTCATAAGGAAATTTCTTTATCATTTCAGGTAATTTGGGATCATTTCGGGGTAGTTTATGGTGATCTCGAGATGTCCTTAAAAAGCAAATTCTTGATGAGTGAAGTGTCGTTAGAAAATCACTTCGAGATCATTAAAAGGTTATTTTAGGTTGATTTTTGACAAAATTTCGTGGTTTAAACCGGGGTTATTTCGCGATGATTTGGGAAAGTTTTTTGGGGTCCTTTCGGAGTAATTTCCTGATCATTCGATGGCCATTTGAGGATCCACATCGGAGTTTCATGGGGTCTTTTCGAGAAGATTTTGGGGACAATTTTGAAGTTGTCCTGGAGTCATCTTAAGGCCATTTCAGGACCACTTCGGGGTTACTTTCAGATGATTTTTATTTGAATAATTCCGGGCCATTTGGCGATAATTGTACGGTTTTAAGCACGATTTCAAGATCGACCCTGTTCAGGCGGTAATACTTAGAGAACCTTAAAACAAACACGGGATATACATATTTTGGGACCACATGGAAAAACTCGGCATACCCTATAGAAAACAGAAAAAAAAGAGATCACCAAAAGGAATGCCAATAATTATTTATCTGCACATCCAATCGTCTAGACTCATTATAGATATTTTTTTAATAACTTCCATCTTATTATGAGTATTGTAATAAATATTGCGCAAGACTTCTTCTAACAACTAGCAGACATTTCTGCATACTATTTATGTCTCAAATAATTTCTATAAATATAATTTTTTCGATGTTTCCGTACCCAATAAATTTTATCTTAAAATTTGGCTTGTAGGGTGTTTACTTAGAGGTAACTCTATCCTATTAAAACATTTAAAAACGCCTGTTTGTTGTTTATTCAAGAAGGGTTTCATAAGCTATCGGTAGAGATGCCTTTATGACACTCACAGCTATAATGACGAATCTATGTATGGTTCTTCCCTGTTCTTCCCCTATCTATTTCGTATTTCTGTTAAATTCTCTTTCCCACACCGCAAGTTTCAAATAAGTTTAAAAAACCCCGTTGGATTTCCTTATATTTTGTCCACTCATTGAGTATTTCTCATATCAACTCAAGCTAGGAACTGACTATCTTCTTCGTATGCTCCAAAGAAATTTTAGTTTTTACAATACCCTTTTTCCGTTGTTGTTAATGGATGTATTCCTTCATTAAGTATTCAGGTTGGTACATATTGATAAGGGAACCCTGGTGGTATGCGCAACTATGTGTTTTCAATAGTCCATACCTAAGTAAAAGATCGCGGTCTAAAAATTGGTGTGTACCAACGCAAGCGGGTATACACTTATTTACATAAGTAATTAATGCTTTTTTTTACGAAATTGCCCAATTTCTTCTTGGGCAAATTCCTTACCATTCTGCCCCTAAATTAATGGTGCCTAAACGCCCCACGGCAGCAACGTGCAAATTGTAATAAACCAGTGGCAATGCAAAAGCCTTGGCTGAAACGTGCGCTTCTGTTCGCAGTTATCATTGCTGTTGGCAAAACCAAAATATAAAAAAGATAAAATGACACTCAAGGTTCTCGAAACACTTTTTTCTTGGTAAAGCATACGCACGAGAAACGCTTTGCAATTCAACGTGGGTCTATAAATTAGTTAACCCACCAGCTTTTATAACAAATGCATTTAGTTTTTTATTAATACCACATTTTATTTAGCTTCATTTAAAACTAAAAAAATTAAAAATGTTCTAATATTTCGCTTTCGTCCCTTACGGTTCTTGTTGCGTTCGCCAATGCTGAGCCTAAGCCCGGCGTGCTCGCTTATTCCTCGCCTGTATTTGCTGCCGCCCATCTGCTGCCATCTACACGAGAGAGTATTATGGTACTTTGCCGCTCCTTATGCGGCTGCACCCTACGTATCTGTACCTTACGTCGCCGCTGCTCCGCGCCTTACGTTGCATCGCCATATTTTGCAGCGTCTTACGTTCCTGCCTACACAGTAGATATGCAAGAGTATCGATATAAATATCGATACATCGAGTACTAGGTTCACGGTGCGATTATCAATGTTTTTTTCTAAATATCGAATACTGTATTCCCATTTCTTATTCCTTTTTCTAGCGGCAGAATTACCAGCGTCTAAAACTTTGGTAAAACAAATAAAAACATGAATAAATAAAATTACCTACATTATGTCAGATTTGTGTTTATTTTAGCTGAATACCTAACAAGTTGGTTGGGTCTGAGTATTGAAAAATTCTTACAAAAGTTCAATGTGAAAAGTACGTTATTTTTTTCATATTATATACACATATATGTATGTATACGTATGTGTATTCATTTTGACAAAATAATAGTAATACTTTTGCAATATGCCACTATTGGAAAAAATGGTAATACGTCTAATATGTTTAACTATCTAGAACAATCGCATACAACTACAAATTTAGATTCACATAGCTCCCAAATAAGATTAATTTTTATATGAAAAAAACATATGAAGATCCATCATAACGTAAAAAGGCTTTTGACAGCACCCTACTAGGGTTTAATCACCGCAGACGTTCGACCTTTTCCCATAGTGGATGACTTTACTAAATACAATTTTTATCTTAGGAGTTTCAACAATTTGGATAAGTATCTATACACCAATTACATTCGCAACATTGAGTAGAGCATTAGATCGAATCCGAAATCCTTCTGGAATTACATAGAGTCAAAAAAATGCTGCGCCCCTGTCCCAACAGGTGTTTTTCTCGATGACAATTTCCAATTCTCCAACTGAAACAGCCAATTTATTTGCGGTGTTCTTCAAATCGAATTTTGACCCAGAAGATAACAATAATCAAATATTTGAATTTCCGGAGAGTCAGGACTGTGCTGTTAACTTTTTATCGCTATGTCTCTCTTCTGAGGATATTAGTAAAGCCATTAATAAATTAAAATCCTCCTATCGGTCTGATGCTGATGGCTTGTGCCCCTATAGTGCTAAAGTGCTGTCCAGCTTTAATATATCCGTTAAGACTGATCTTCAATAAATCCTTGTCTTCTGGGACGTTCATTAATGATTGGAAAATAACTTCCATTACCCCAGTCTTTAAAAGTGCTAACAAGAACGATGTCCGCAACTACAGGCCGATATCCAAGCTGTCTACTATTTCCAAGATTTTTGAGCATGCCGTCAATGCAAAGCTGAGTTTTGCTGTTAAATCTCTCATTTCTCAATCAACATGAATTTGTCGCTGGCAGGTCAACTGTTTCTAATCTTGCTGTCTTTAGTGAATATCGTATAGAGTCATTTTCTGCTGGGTTTCAAGTGGATTGCATCTACACAGATTTCTCTAAAGCTTTTGATAGAGTTTCTCATAGAGTTTTGCTAGGAAAATTAGCTTCTCTTGGCTTTCATCCCTCATTTCTGCTATGGATTGCCTCTTATTTATTTAACAGCCAATGTGTTGTTAATATTGATGGTGTATCCTCCAGGCCTTTTGTTGACACTTCTGGTGTACCTCAGGGTAGTATATTGGGACCGTTTATTTTTTATACTTTTTATCATCGACATTAGTAGCTTCTCGTTTGCCAATTGTTTGCTTTACGCTGATGACCTGAAGCTATTCTCAGCAATTAAGGGGCCAGATGATGCCTCAAGATTACAAAATGACATTAACAAACTCTAATGCTGGTGCGAGGAATCTCATCTTTCCTTGAACCCCGCCAAATGTAGTACACTATATACGATTTACAGAATTTCAAATTGTGAGCTTCAGTGTGTTAATGAGATTAAAGATCTTGGTATTATCTTTGATAGTAAGTTCTCGTTTAACAATCACGTAAACTATATAACTGCTAATCATATTCTATGCTTGGTTTCGTTAGGCGTAATACTATAAAATTCTCAGATACGTATACGATCAAGTTACTATTCACGGCCTTTGTTAGGTCGCGTTTGGGATATGCAGTTTTTATTTGGAGGCCAAGCCAGCAGACAGCTGTAATAGAATAGAGCGTATACAGAAGATCTTTCTTAATATGCTCTTCGACCTTTAAACTTCTCTGAACCTAAGCCTCCTTATTCTTCTCGTCTCTTGCTATTAAACCTTAAGACCTTGTTGGATCGTAGATCGATTATCTGCTTAAGTTTCGCTTATAACATTATAAATGGGTTTATTGACTGCCCGTACTTGCTGGAGCGGTTTCGATTTAATATCCCTCAACGTTCTCTCCGAAATTTCTATCCCTTTTATGGTGATAATCTTAGTACTAATTATGCCTCTAATGCTCCTATTGCCCGTGCTATACGTGAGTTTAACTCACTGAGCGTTACGGTTTCCTTGGATTTTTCACTACCAAGGTTTACATTTTTAATTATTTTAAACTCTGCATTTTAAGTTCTCCGGTCCCTATATGTATATAAGTTACATACTTTTAGCTCTACATTGAATTTAAGAACTATTTAATATATTTAGTCTGTAAGGATTTATTCCATTGACTGCAAATAAATGAAAGGAAATGAAATGAAATATTACATATATATATACATGTACATATTGTATTTACATAAATGTCTGATATATACCTGATATTGCTTTTAAATTGAGTAAGCGCTTTTCACTATAAAAAAATTCGATATATATCGCGATATATCGATACCCTTCCCTCTTAAATATCGAAAATATCGAGTAAGCCGAATATCGATACTTTTGCAGCTCTACTACACAGCACCGTTTGCTGCTGAAGAAATAGGAAATATGATATTTGTTTGTTTAATGAATTATTATGATAATAAAAATCGCTAAAAATTAAAAAGCTTTAATTTTAAGTTGATATAATTTTGAGTTCTTAAATTGAAAGTTTTAGCTATTGACGACTTCTGTTACTAACTTACTTCATTGGCACTTAGCCGTTTAAACGGTTTTGGCCATCCAACAAGGCGCGCTAGTCGCTTCTTCGCTGCGCTAACCTATATACCCTAGTTTCGCTGTATAAGCTAACTGGCGCCAATTGGTATCACCAAGGAAATTTAAATCGCCTCCTACCTGATCCTTCCAGCGTAGTGAGGGCTGACATCTTCCTCTACTTCCATAAGCGGGTTCAGATAAAAATAACTTCTTAACCGGAGCATCATCTTTCATCGTATAATATGTCCTTTCTAGCATACTGATGCGTTTTTAATTCGCTGGACTATGATGATATCTGTGTAAGTCTCGTACAGTTCATCATTAAATCTTCTTCGGTACTCGGTGTCGCTAACGCGTAGACGTTCGTAAATCTTTCAAAGAACTTTTCTCTCGAATACTTCCAGAGCCGCTTCATCTGATGTTGTCATGGTCCATGCTTCTGCACCATATAGCGGGTCGCGTATGATAAGCTCTCAAATAAATGAAATCCTTACTATCTCGAAATTCTGGTTGCTAATAGTGGGGTGGCTGCCAGGCTTAAATACGCTGGTGAAGGTACTTCTTTTTGTCCTCATTCACCATCACACTTCCCGCTTCTTTTTCAAGTTTGGGTCAAGTAGAATATAAGGCGCGGCTGTTCAAGTCGAAGATATCATTGTCGTCAGCATACGCCAGTCACTACGCCCTTTTATAGAAAATTGTTCTAGTTTGATAAAGTTCTGCAGAGTTTATTACCAAACTGAAAAAATCGCACGATATAGGGCCACCCTGTCAAAAACCTAGTTTAATTTCGAACGATGCGGGGAGGTCCCTCCCAACTCTGACTGAGCTGATGGTTTTGTCCAACGTCTTTTTGAGTAGCCGTGTAAGTTTTGCAGGGAGACCCCATTCAGATATGGCATCTCCTCCTACGTTCTGTCGAGGGCTGCTTTCAAATACACCAAGATATAACGTGCATCAATTATTATTTTCGCAGTTTTTCCAAGATTTGACGCATAGTGAAAAACTAGTCGATGGTACATTGCGGTAAGTTAAAATCGGCCCAGTCCTGGTGGGCTTCGATCTTTCACACAATTCGTTTGACAGGTTCTTATATACGATACTAAGAAGGCGGCCACCGTGGTGTGATGGTAGCGTGCTCTGCCTATCACACCGTATGCCCTGGGTTCAACTCCCGGGCAAAGCAACATCAAAATTTTAGAAATAAGGTTTTTCAATTAGAAGAAAATTTTTCTAAGCGGGGTCGCCCCCTCGGCAGTGTTTGGTAAGCGCTCCGGGTGTATTTCTGCCATGAAAAGCTCTCAGTGAAAAACTCATCTGCCTTGCAGATTGCCGTTCGGAGTCGGCATAAAACATGTAGGTCCCCTCCGGCCAATTTGTAGGGAAAATCAAGAGGAGCACGACGCAAATTGGAAGAGAAGCTCGGCCTTAGATCTCTTCGGAGGTTATCGCGCCTTACATTTATAAGAAGGCTTATATCGCGATAATTGGAGCAGTTTGGAAGATAGGCATGCTTTCAAAGAAGCTGATGCGTGTGTCTTTGCAAATCCTCAGGTTTATCAGCCCTATGCGGCACATTGCTGTCTCCATTGAGGAGGGAAGATAAGTGATCAACTCATAATCTATGTACTATCTGAACATCGTTACGAGTTATCTGTTTTCGGTCTTACAGGAGTTTCCTCTGGATGTAAAACCTTCTGTCTGAAGCAAAATTGTTTCATAAAACTTGCAGCGTTATACAACTTTCAGCCTAAACTTTTTTTCCTGTAAATGCATATCGCTTACCTTTTAATCTCGCTATTGCATTTACAAACTCTGTCTGTTTCGTTCGCTTGTAATGTTGTCTTGTTTAATGTAGTTATGTTTCGGTGCTCGCCGGTAGACAATTTTCTCGTCGGCGGCAGTGCAAAGTACTTTAGAGGTATGCTGCCACTGCTCCTGTATTCCATCCAGTTAAGTTGTGCTTTCAGAGAGCAGATTGCGAAATCATTGGTAGTCTTATGAGAGCAGCCCTTTAACGTCTAGCTTTCCTTCTGATTTTTATTTTTTGCTTTAACCTGCACAGGGGCGGGTGTGCTTATTATGTCTGCGACGAGATAGTGATCTGAGTCGACCATTGGATCGTGCACATATCTAAAACACTGGAGGCATGTCGTCCGTCTATCACAACGTGGTTGATCTGATTACCGGTATTTCAATCGCTCACAGCTTTGTAGCTTGTTTTACATTTTTATGCATGTATTGGATATGACGATGATATGATATGGTGGCCGCCGGGGTGTGATGGTAGCGTGCTCTGCCATCCACACCGAAGATCCTCGGTTCACGCCCCGAGCAAAGCAATATCAAAATTTTAGAAACAAGTTTTTCCAACTAGAAGAAAATTTTCTAAGCGGGGGTCGCCCCTCGGCAGTGTTTGGTAAGCCCTTCGAGTGTATTTCTGCCATGAAAAGCTCTCAGTGAATATGGATCACCTGCATCCATGCACATGAAGATTACTGCGAAAGTAGATCTCAGTGAGGCAAACGAAATCATTTAGCTGGAACAAACCGCAGGCTGGGGTAGTCACCATCGATTTGGATTAAGACAGTGGGGCTTAACCTAAGGCTGTTAGTACTGGAGCGTCCAAGACGTATATCGAAAAGGAGAGAGTTTTCTTTAGAAACTTCATAAACTCGATCAATTCGTTCACTGTTACAATGTGTATGTATTAGTTTAAGAAAAAGTACGAGCTTTAATCAGAAAAATAAATGATGATATATTTTCCAGTTTTAGCTTTGTTTTAAATTATCAGACCTTGCTATAAGTAATATTTATCCTTTGAATACTTAGCAGATTACCCTTAATATCTGCTGGACAATTTCTTGCCATTGCTGTTTTATTTTAGACACTTTTTTAAGCTCAATGATCGGCTTTTCAACGCTTAATGTATTATTATTTCTTGGTATGTAAACGTAAACATATTTATTTGATAGTTTTTGCCCTTCCTCAAGGTCCACAATTTTATCTGGGCTTTAATAAGGCGACAGCGGAAATAGAACTTTTTTTCCTTATCCACATTCAACAGTTCATGTCAAACCTACATACATACAAACATTATAATTATGGGCATACTTTTGTTCTATATATATAATTTCTCGAGACGTCATTAGTGATAAATTTATTATGGTGCTTATAACTTTATTAATGAACGATTCTTATATATAGTATATGAAAGATATCATGAAATTTATTAAGTGAAAAAAGGCAAATAACGCAAGTAGCGTCTTTGATATTTCATACATTTTGTTTAATGAAGATCGACTGTGTACATGCTTGTTTATATATTAAATAAATTAAGTAACGCACATATTAAAAGGACCATCTACTTTAATTCGGTACGATTTGTAGATTGACAGACGATCTGCTTAACGCCAAATAACCAAGCACTTCAGCCGATACAATTGCGGCACTCACAGACGGAAGTATTACATAATAAAATTGTATACTATCAAGAGTGCAAAATTTATAAAAAACATGTAAGGAAGGCTAAGTTCGGGTGTATCCGAACATTACATACTCAGCTGTGAGCTTTGGAGACAAAATTAGGGAAAATCACCATGTAGGAGAATGAACCAAGGGTAACCCTGGAATGTGTTTATGTGACATGGCTATTAAATTAAAGGTACTATAATGACGGTTTTAAAAGGGAGTGGCCCTTAGTTGTATATGTGAAGGCGTTTTCGAGATATCGACCGAAAATGTGGACCAGGGTAACCCAGAATATCATTTGTTGGGTACCGCCAATTTATGTATATATGTAATACCGCGAACAGTATTCCTGCCACGATTCCAAGGGCTTTTGATTTCGCCCTGCAGAACTTTTTCATTTTCTTCTACTTAAAATGCTAGGTGTCACACCCATTTTACAAAGTTTTTTCAAAGTTATATTTTTCATCAATAACCAATCCAATTACCATGTTTCATCCCTTGTTTCGTATTTGGTATAAAATTATGGCATTTTTTTTCATTTTTCGTAATATTCGATATCGAAAAAGTGGACGTGGTCATAGTTGGATTTCACCCATTTTTAATACCAAGATAAAGTGAGTTCACATAAGTACGAGAACTAAGTTTAGTAAAGATATATCGATTTTTGCTAAAGTTATCGTTTTAACGGCCAAGTGGAAGGATATACGGCCGACTGTGTATAAACAGTAGGCGCAGCTTCAAACCGATTTCGCCCATTTTCACAGAAAACAGTATTCTAGACAAATTAAATGAAAAAGGGTAGAGCCACGCCCATTTTGAAATTGTCTTTTATTTTTCAATTTAATTTATTCAACTTTTTTGTAAAATTTTACATTTTAAAATTTTTTTAATGTGGCCGCATTTTTATCCGATTTTGTTAATTTTTACTTAGCACACATATAAGAATAGGAGTAACACTCTTGCGAAATTTCATCAATATGATATCTTCAACGACTGCCAAATTACAGCTTGCAAAATATTTAAATTACCTTCTTTTAAAAGTGGGCGGTACCACGCCCATTGTCCAAAATTTTAGTAATTTTCTATTTTGCGTCACAAGTTCAATCACCTATCAATTTTCATCGCTTTATCCGTCTTCGGTAATGAATTGTCGCACTTTTTCGGTTTTTCGAAATATTCGATATCGAAAAAGTGGGCGTGGTTATAGCCCGATTTCGTTCATTTTAAATGACGACCTGAGACGAGTGCACAGGAACTTACATACCAAATTTCATTAAGATACCTCACAATTTACTCAAGTTATCGTGTTTAAGGACGGACGGGACGGACGGGCATGGCTAAATGAATTCCTTTTTTCGCCCAGATCATTTTGATATATAGAAGTCTAAATCTATCCCGCTTAGTTTATGCCGTTACGGATTACCGTTATGCGAACAAAATTAATATACTCTGCGAGCTCTGCTCAGCTGAGTATAAAAATTCATTAGAATATGATGATAAAGAATTAGTCAATAGAGCTTACGATTTCTCGAAATTGTTCGAGAAGAGATTTCTCGCGAGGCTCAGCTTCTGGCGAGGTTCCTGACTTGATCTCGCGAGAAGCCGAGTTCTCGATTTCTCGGGTCTCGGAATTCTGGCTTGTTTCGAGACGCAATCATAAGCTCTCCTTGTCAATAAAGCTAAAAAAATTGTTTACCCAATATCACACAAAGGCTTAATGAAATAACTAGCTCAAGCCTTGGTTTACATAGATAAGTATTGGATCTTGGGACCGTATGCCATCAATCCCGACATTTCGTATACAAGCCTTCCAGCTCCATGATATTGCTGCCGAACTATAATCTCATTAATATCAGTAGTATGGTTCCATATTCCTTAGTTATGGACAATGTGATGCTCAGAGTTATTCAGTAGAGACACTATCCTCGCTAATTATATAGACTGAGTGAGGATAATCAAAATCGGCTAAAGACCACACCCAATTTTCCTAAAATTCTAACCTTAACAAAGTTTGCAATAACTCGATGGTATTTACCTACATTATACTGATATTCTACCTCAGTAGTGGTATGGTTGAGCTAAGAACAAACTTAAAGAAATTTTGAAATAGGCGTAACCTGTCTATTTTTTGTTACTTTTTCCTCATGGCTCAATTATATATATTTGGCTCGTCTGATCAGTTGATTTTATTTACTTTATTGCATGGTCGCTGGGATTGTCAAAAGGAGATGGCAAACTCAAAATGAAACCAACACATTGGCAACACTTTCTTACACATACAAAAACTGCTAAGTTTTATGTTTCGATTCCATACCATTAGCACCAACACCAACACGCATATTTTGACAATTTGAACAGACATATTTTGTTATTGTAAGATGAGCCAACTATATAGTTGAACCATGCTTTTTCCAAAATAATTTTAATTTAAATTTGGTATACACATTTTTTTATAGCTGTAACTGTTTGCTCTGAAAATGAGCGAAATTGTCTGAAAGCCATCCCTACTTCAAAGTTTCAAGTGCACAGCTGGGTAGGTTAGGTTAGATTAGGTTAGGTGGTAGCTGCCCTGATAAGTATAGCTCACTTGGACAACACGAAGGTCCATTGTGATACCGCATACACCAAAAATAACGGTGACTTAGATCTAGCTACTTAGAGAATCATTGGGTAGCAACGATAAAGCTCCGAATGATACCGATCTAAACTTTGGATAATTCCGCGGGAGATCCAAGTGAGTCGCGACCGAATTACTTTCGCCTAGTTCTGGCAAAAGCTGTGCAATCAATCATAAAGTGATATGGTGATTCCACCTCATCATCCTCCATACAGCTGCAGCAGGATGGAGTTTCCAGTATATTGAGACGTACCGCATGGATACCCATGGGACAGTGCCCTGTCAATACCCAATGACCATTGATAGGTGAGCCTTAGTGAACCCAATATTTCAGCAGGCCTCCTGCCATCCACTTTCGGTCAGAAAGATCTTGATACCCTGCAAGACGTGGTGTCCGCCCAACGTTTGCTGTGCTAACCCTGGAATATGTTTATGTGACATGGCTATTAAATTAAAGGTACTATAATGAGGGTTTTAAAAGAGAGTGGCCTTAGTTGTATATGTGAAGGCGTTTTCGAGATATCGACCAAATGTGGACCAGGGTAACCCAGAATATCATTTGTGGGGTACCGCTAATTTATGTATATATGTAATACCGCGAACAGTATTCATGCCACGATTCCAAGGGCTTTTGATTCGCCTGCAGAACTTTTCATTTTCTTCTACTTTAAAATGGTAGGTGTCACACCCATTTTAACAAAGTTTTTTCTAAAGTTATATTTTGCATCAATAAACCATCCAATATCCATGTTTCATCCCTTGTTCGTATTTGGTATAAAAGTACGGCATTAAAGTTTTTGTTTCATGGTTCGTAATATTCGATATCGAAAAAGTGTGACGTGGTCATAGTTGGATTTCACTCCATTTTTAATACCAGATAAGTGAGTTCTCGTACGTACGTGAGAACTCACTTTCTCTTGGATTTAAAACAATGGGTGAATCCACTATGACCACGATCACTTTTTCGATATCGAATATTACTGGAAAATGATGCCATAATTTATACCAATACGAACAAGGGATGACATGGTCATTGATTGGTTATTGATGCAAAATATACTTAGAAAACTTTGTAAAATGGGTGTGACACCGACCATTTTTAAGTAGAAGAGAATGAAAAAGTTCTGCAGGGCGAAATCAAAAGCCCTTGGAATCGTGCAGGAATACTGTTCGCGGTATTACAGATATACATTTAATTAGCGGTACCAACAAATGATATTCTGGGTTACCTGGTCCACATTTTGGTCGATATCTCGAAACGCCTTCACATATACAACTAAGGCCACTCTCTTTAAAACCTCATATAGTACCTTTAATTTATAGCCATGTCACATAAACATATTCAGGGTGTTAGCACAGCAACGTTGGGCGACACCACGTCTTGCAGGTATCAAGATCTTCTGACCGAAAGTGGATGGCAGGAGGCCTGCTGAAATAATTGGGTTCACTAAGGCTCACCTATCAATGGTCATTGGGTATTGACAGGGCACTGTCCATGGGTATCCATGCGGTACGTCTCAATATACTGGAAAACTCCATCCTGCTGCAGCTGTATGGAGGATGATGAGGTGGAATCACCATATCACTTTATGATTGATTGCACAGCTTTTGCAGAACTAGGCGAAAGTAATTCGGTCGCGACTCACTGGATCTCCCGCGGAATTATCCAAAGTTTAGATCGTATCATTCGGAGCTTTATCGTTGCTACCCAATGATTCTCTAAGTAGCTAGATCTAAGTCACCGTTTATTTTTGGTGTATGCGGTATCACAATGGACCTTCGTGTTGTCCAAGTGAGCTATACTTATCAGGGCAGCTACCACCTAACCTAATCTAACCTAACCTACCAGCTGTGCACTTGAAACTTTGAGTAGGGATGGCTTTCAGACAATTTCGCTCATTTTCAGAGCAAACAGTTACAGCTATAAAAAAATGTGTATACCAAATTTAAATTAAAATTATTTTGGAAAAAGCATGGTTCAACTATATAGTTGGCTCATCTTTACAATAACAAAATATGTCTGTTCAAATTGTCAAATATGCGTGTTGGTGTTGGTGCTAATGGTCATGGAATCGAAACATAAAAACTTAGCAGTTTTTGTATGTGTAAGAAAGTGTTGCCAATGTGTTGGTTTCATTTTGAGTTTGCCATCTCCTTTTTGACAATCCCAGCGACCATGCAATAAGTAAATAAAATCAACTGATCAGACGAGCCAAATATATAATTGAGCCATGAAAAACAGTAACAAAAAATAGACAGGTTACGCCTATTTCAAAATTTCTTTAAGTTTGTTCTTAGCTCAACCATACCACTACTGAGGTTCAGAATATCAGTATAATGTAGGTAAATACCATCGAGTTATTGCAAACTTTGTTAAGGTTAGAATTTTAGGAAAATTGGGTGTGGTCTTTAGCCGATTTTGTTATCCTCACTCAGTCTATATAATTAGCGAGGATAGTGTCTCTACTGAATAACTCTGAGCATCACATTGTCCATAACTAAGGAATATGGAACCATACTACTGATATTAATTGAGATTATAGTTCGGCAGCAATATCATGGAGCTGGAAGGCTTGTATACGAAATGTCGGGATTGATGGCATACGGTCCCAAGATCCAATACTTATCTATGTAAACCAAGGCTTGAGCTAGTTATTTCATTAAGCCTTTGTGTGATATTGGTAAACAATTTTTTAGCTTTATTGACAAGGAGAGCTTATGATTGCGTCTCGAAACAAGCCAGAATTCCGAGACCGAGAGAAATCGAGAACTCGGCTTCTCGCGAGATCAAGTCAGGACCTCGCCAGAAGCTGAGCCTCGCGAGAAATCTCTTCTCGAACAATTTCGAGAAATCGTAAGCTCTATTGACTATTCTTTATCATCATATTCTAATGAATTTTTATACTCAGCTGAGCAGAGCTCGCAGAGTATATTAATTTTGTTCGCATAACGGTAATCCGTAACGGCATAAACTAAGCGGGATAGATTTAGACTTCTATATATCAAAATGATCTGGGGCGAAAAAAGGAATTCATTTAGCCATGCCCGTCCGTCCGTCCGTCCTTAAACACGATAACTTGAGTAAATTGTGAGGTATCTTAATGAAATTTGGTATGTAAGTTCCTGTGCACTCGTCTCAGGTCGTCATTTAAAATGAACGAAATCGGGCTATACCACGCCCACTTTTTCGATATCGAATATTCGAAAAACCGAAAAAGTGCGACAATTCATTACCGAAGACGGATAAAAGCGATGAAAAATTGATAGGTGATTGAACTTGTGACGCAAAATAGAAAATTACTAAAATTTTGACAATGGGCGTGGTACCGCCCACTTTTAAAAGAAGGTAATTTAAATATTTTGCAAGCTGTATTGGCAGTCGTTGAGATATCATTATTGATGAAATTTCGCAAGAGTGTTACTCCTATTCTTATATGTGTGCTAAGTAAAAATTACAAAATCGGATAAAAAATCGGCCACATTAAAAAAAAATTTTTAAATGTAAAATTTTACAAAAAAGTTGAATAAATTAAATTGAAAAATAAAAGACAATTTCAAAAATGGGCGTGGCTCTACCCTTTTTCATTTAATTTGTCTAGAATACTGTTTCTGTGAAAATGGGCGAAATCGTTGAAGCTGCGCCTACTGTTTATACACAGTCGGCCGTTTATATCCTTTCCACTTGCCGTTAAAACGATAACTTTAGCAAAATCGATATATCTTTACTAAACTTAGTTCTCGTACTTATGTGAACTCACTTTATCTGGTATTAAAATGGGTGAAATCCAACTATGACCACGTCCACTTTTTCGATATCGAATATTACGAAAAAATGATGCCATAATTTTATACCAAATACGAAACAAGGGATGAACATGGTATTGGATTGGTTTATTGATGCAAAATATAACTTTAGAAAAAACTTTGTAAAATGGGTGTGACACCTACCATTTTAAGTAGAAGAAAATGAAAAAGTTCTGCAGGGCGAAATCAAAAGCCCTTGAATCGTGGCAGGAATACTGTTCGCGGTATTACATATATACATAAATTAGCGGTACCCAACAAATGATATTCTGGGTTACCCTGGTCCACATTTGGTCGATATCTCGAAAACGCCTTCACATATACAACTAAGGGCCACTCTCTTTTAAAACCCTCATTATAGTACCTTTAATTTAATAGCCATGTCACATAAACACATTCCAGGGTACCCTTGTTCATTCTCCTACATGGTGATTTTCCCTAATTTTGTCTCCAAAGCTCTCAGCTGAGTATGTAATGTTCGGATACACCCGAACTTAGCCCTTCTTACATGTTTTTTATAAATTTGGCACTCTTGATAGTATACAATTTTATTATGTAATACTTCGTCTGTGAGTGCCGCATTTGTATCGACTGAAGTGCTTGATTATTTGGCGTTAAGCAGATCGTCTGTCAATCTACAAATCGTACCGAATTAAAATCAGATGGTCTTTTAATATGTGCGCTACTTAATTTATTTAATATTAAACAAGCATGTACACAGTCGATCTTCATTAAACAAAATGTATGAAATATCAAAGACGCTACTTGCGTTATTTGCCCTTTTTTCACTTAATAAATTTTCATGATATCTTTCATATACTATATATAAGAATCGTTCATTAATAAAGTTATAAGCACCATAATAATTTATCACTAATGACGTCTCGAGAAATTATATATATAGAACAAAAGTATGCCCATAATATAATGTTTGTATGTATGTAGTGTTTGACATGACTGTTGAATGTGGATAGGAAAAAAAAGTTCTATTTCCGCTGTCGCCTTATTAAAGCCCAGATAAAATTGGGACCTGAGGAAGGGCAAAAACTATCACTATAAATATGTTTACGTTTACATACCAAGAAATAATAATACATTAGCGTTGAAAGCCGATCATTGAGCTTAAAAAAGTGTCTAAAATAAAAACAGCAATGGCTAGAAATTGTCCGCAGATATTAAGGTAATCTGCTAAGTATTCAAAGATAAATATTACTTATAGCAAGGTCTGATAATCTAAACAAAGCTAAACTGGAAAATATATCATCTTTATTTTTCCGATTAAAGCTCGTACTTTTTCTTAAACTATACATACACCTTGTAACAGTGAACCGAATTGATCGATGTTTATGAAGTTTCTAAAGAAAACTCTCTCCTTTTCGATATACGTCTGGACGCTCCAGTACTAACAGCCTTAGGTTTAGCCCACTGTCTTAATCCAATCGATGGTGACTATCACGCAGCCTGCGGTTTGTTCCAGCTAAATGATTTCGTTGCCTCACTGAGATCTACTTTCGCAGTAATCTTCATGTGCATGCTGCAGGTGATCCATATTCACTGAGAGCTTTTCATGGCAGAAATACACTCGAAGTGCTTACCAAACACTGCCGAGGGGCGACCCCGCTTAGAAAATTTTCTTCTATTGAAAAACTTGTTTCTAAAATTTTGATGTTGCTTTGCCCGGGGCGTGAACCCAGGATCTTCGGTGTGGATGGCGGAGCACGCTACCATCACACCCCGGCGGCCACCATATCATATCATCGTCATATCCAATACATGCATAAAAATGTAAATCAAGCTGCAAAGCTGTACGATTTAAATACCGGCAATCAATCAACCACGTTGAGGCATGCCTCCAGTGTTTTAGACATGTACACGATCCACGGTCGACTCATATCATATCTCAACGCAGACATATAAGCACACTCACCCCTGTACAGGTTACAGCAAAAAATAAAAATCAGAAGGAAAGCTAGAATTCGAAGGGCTGCTCTCATATTTCTCAACTTGACTCTCACATCTGCTCTCTGAGAGCACAACTTAACTGGGTGGAATGCAGGAGCAGTGGCAGCATACCTCTAAGTACTTTGCACTGCCGCCGACGAGAAAATTGTCTACCGGCGAGCACCGAAACATAACTACATTAAACAGGACTACATTACAAGCGAACGAAACAGACAGAGTTTGTTAATGCTATAGCGAGATCAAAGGTAAGCGATATGCATTTACAGGAAAAAAGTTAGGCTGAAAGTTGTTATAACGCTGCAAGTTTTACGAAACAATTTTGCTTCAGACAGATGGTTTTACATCCAGAGCAAACTCCTGTAAGAACGAAAACAGATAACTCGTAACCGATGTTCAGATAGTACATAGATTATGAGTTGATCACTTATCTTCACTCCTCAATGGAGACAGCAATGTGCCGCCTAGGATGATAAACCTGAGGAGTTGCAAAGACACACGCATCAGCTTCTTTGAAACATGGTCGGGAGGAGCGCATGCCTATCTTCCAACTGCTCCAATTATCGCGATACAAGCCTTCTTAGTATCGTATATAAGAACCTGTCAAACGAATTGTGTGAAAGATCGAAGCCCACCAGGACTGGGCCGATTTTAACTTACCGCAATGTACCATCGACTAGTTTTTCACTATGCGTCAAATCTTGGAAAAAACTGCGAAATAATAACTGTGCACGTCATATCTTGGTGTATTTGAAAGCAGCCTGCGACAGAACGAGGAGGAGATGCCATATCTGAATCGGGTCTTCCTGCAAAACTTACACGGCTACTCAGAAAGAGGTTGGACAAAACCATCAGCTCAGTCAGAGTTGGGAGGGACCTCTCCGCGCCGTTCGAAATTAAACTAGGTTTTTTACAGGATAACTACATATCGTGAGATTTTTCAGTTTGGTAATAACTCTGCAGAACTTTACCAAACTAGAACAATTTTCTATAAAGGGGTAGTGACTGGCGTATGCTGACGACAATGATATCTTCGACTTGAACAGCCGTGCCTTATATTCTACTTGGTCCAAACTTGAAAAAGAAGCGGGAAGTGTGATGGTGAATGAGGACAAAAAGAAGTACCTTCAAAAAAAAACCAGCGCATTTAGCCTTGGCAGCCACCCCACTATTAGCAACCAGAATTTCGAGATAGTAAGGATTTCGCTTATTTGAGAGCTTATCATACCCGTCCCCTATATGGTGCAGAAGCATGGACCATGAGAAACGTCAGATGAAGCGGCTATGGAAGTATTCGAGAGAAAAGTTCTACGAAAGATTTACGAACGTCTGCGCATTAGCGACACCGAGTACCGAAGAAGATTTAATGATGAACTGTACGAGACTTACACAGATATCATCATAGTCCCAGCGAATTAAAACGCATCAGCTACGCTAGAAAGGACATGTTATACGATGAAAGATGAAGCTCCGGTTAAGAATTATTTTTATCTGAACCCGCTTATGGAAGTAGAGGAAGATGTCAGCCCTCACTCCGCTGGAAGGATGAGGTAGAAGGCGATTTAAATTTCCTTGGTGATACCAATTGGCGCCAGTTAGCTTATACAGCGAAACTAGGGTATATAGGTTAGCGCAGCGAAGAAGCGACTAGCGCGCCTTGTTGGATGGCCAAAACCGTTTAAACGGCTAAGTGCCAATGAAGTAAGTTAGTAACAGAAGTCGTCAATAGCTAAAACTTTCAATTTAAGAACTCAAAATTATATCAACTTAAAATTAAAGCTTTTTATTTTTAGCGCTTTTATTATCATAATAATTTATTAAACAAACAAATATCATATTTCCTATTTCTTCAGCAGCAACGGTGCTGTGTAGTAGAGCTGCAAAAGTATCGATATTCGGCTTACTCGATATTTTCGATATTTAAGAGGAGGGTATCGATATATGCGATATATATCGAATTTTTTTTATAGTGAAAAGCGCTTACTCAATTTAAAAGCAATATCAGGTATATATCAGACATTTATGTAAATACAATATGTACATGTATATATATATGTAATATTTCATTTCATTTCCTTTCATTTATTTGCAGTCAATGGAATAAATCCTTACAGACTAAATATATTAAATGGTTCTTAAATTCAATGTAGAGCTAAAAGTATGTAACTTATATACATATAGGGACCGGACTTAAAATGCAGAGTTTAAAATAATTAAAAATGTAAACCTTGGTAGTGAAAAATCCAAGGAAACCGTAACGCTCAGTGAGTTAAACTCACGTATAGCACGGGCAATAGGAGCATTACAGGCATAATTAGTACTAAGATTATCACCATAAAAGGGATAGAAATTTCGGAGAGAACGTTGAGGGATATTAAATCGAAACCGCTCCAGCAAGTACGGGGCAGTCAATAAACCCATTTATAATGTTATAAGCGAAACTTAAGCAGATAATCGATCTACGATCCAACAAGGTCTTAAGGTTTAATAGCAAGAGACGAGAAGAATAAGGAGGCTTAGGTTCAGAGAAGTTTAAAGGTCGAAGAGCATATTTAAGAAGATCTTCTGTATACGCTCTATTCTATTTACAGCTGTCTGCTGGCTTGGCCTCCAAATAAAAACTGCATATCCCAAACGCGACCTAACAAAGGCCGTGAATAGTAACTTGATCGTATACGTATCTGAGAATTTTATAGTATTACGCCTAACGAAACCAAGCATAGAATATGATTTAGCAGTTATATAGTTTACGTGATTGTTAAACGAGAACTTACTATCAAGATAATACCAAGATCTTTAATCTCATTAACACACTGAAGCTCACAATTTGAAATTCTGTAAATCGTATAGTACTAGTTGTTTCGCATATTTGGGCATTTGGCGGGGTTCAAGGAAAGATGAGATTCCTCGCACCAGCAGTAGAGTTTGTTAATGTCATTTTGTAATCTTGAGGCATCATCTGGCCCCTTAATTGCTGAGAATAGCTTCAGGTCATCAGCGTAAAGCAAACAATTGGCAAACGAGAAGCTACTAATGTCGATGATAAAAAGTATAAAAAATAACGGTCCCAATATACTACCCTGAGGTACACCAGAACGTGTCAACAAAAGGCCAGGAGGATACACCATCAATATTAACAACACATTGCCTGTTAAATAAATAAGAGGCAATCCATAGCAGAAAAGAGGGATGAAAGCCAAGAGAAGCTAATTTTCCTAGCAAAACTCTATGAGAAACTCTATCAAAAGCTTTAGAGAAATCTGTGTAGATGCAATCCACTTGAAACCCAGCAGAAAATGACTCTATACGATATTCACTAAAGACAGCAAGATTAGAAACAGTTGACCTGCCAGCGACAAATCCATGTTGATAGGGAGAAATGAGAGATTTAACAGCAAAACTCAGCTTTGCATTGACGGCATGCTCAAAAATCTTGGAAATAGTAGACAGCTTGGATATCGGGCCTGTAGTTGCGGACATCGTTCTTGTTAGCACTTTAAAGACTGGGGTAATGGAAGTTATTTTCCAATCATTAATGAACGTCCCAGAAGACAAGGATTTATTGAAGATCAGTCTTAACGGATATATTAAAGCTGGACAGCACTTTAGCACTATAGGGCACAAGCCATCAGCATCAGACCGATAGGAGGATTTTAATTTATTAATGGCTTTACTAATATCCTCAGAAGAGAGACATAGCGATAAAAAGTTAACAGCACAGTCCTGACTCTCCGGAAATTCAAATATTTGATTATTGTTATCTTCTGGGTCAAATTCGATTTGAAGAACTCCGCAAATAAATTGGCTGTTTCAGTTGGAGAATTGGAAATTGTCATCGAGAAAAACACCTGTTGGGACAGGGGCGCAGCATTTTTTTGACTCTATGTAATTCCAGAAGGATTTCGGATTCGATCTAATGCTCTACTCATGTTGCGAATGTAATTGGTGTATAGATACTTATCCAAATTGTTGAAACTCCTAAGATAAAAATTGTATTTAGTAAAGTCATCCACTATGGGAAAAGGTCGAACGTCTGCGGTGATTAAACCCTAGTAGGGTGCTGTCAAAAGCCTTTTACGTTATGATGGATCTTCATATGTTTTTTTCATATAAAAATTAATCTTATTTGGGGAGCTATGTGAATCTAAATTTGTAGTTGTATGCGATTGTTCTAGATAGTTAAACATATTAGACGTATTACCATTTTTTCCAATAGTGGCATATTGCAAAAGTATTACTATTATTTTGTCAAAATGAATACACATACGTATACATACATATATGTGTATATAATATGAAAAAAATAACGTACTTTTCACATTGAACTTTTGTAAGAATTTTTCAATACTCAGAGCCCACCAACTTGTTAGGTATTCAGCTAAAATAAACACAAATCTGACATAATGTAGGTAATTTTATTTATTCATGTTTTATTTGTTTTACCAAAGTTTTAGACGCTGGTAATTCTGCCGCTAGAAAAAGGAATAAGAAATGGGAATACAGTACTCGATATTTAGAAAAAAACATTGATAATCGCACCGTGAACCTAGTACTCGATGTATCGATATTTATATCGATACTCTTGCATATCTACTGTGTAGGCAGGAACGTAAGACGCTGCAAAATATGGCGATGCAACGTAAGGCGCTGGAGCAGCGGCGACGTAAGGTACAGATACGTAGGGTGCAGCCGCATAAGGAGCGGCAAAGTTACCATAATACTCTCTCGTGTAGATGGCAGCAGATGGGGGCAGCAAATACAGCGAGAATAAGCGAGCACGCCGGGCTTAGGCTCAGCATTGGCGAACGCAACAAGAACCGTAAGGGACGAAAGCGAAATATTAGAACATTTTTAATTTTTTTAGTTTTAAATGAAGCTAAATAAAATGTGGTATCAATAAAAAACTAAATGCATTTGTTAATAAAAGCTGGTGGGTTAACTAATTTATATACCCACGTTGAATTGCAAAGCGTTTCTCGTGCGTATGCTTTACCAAGAAAAAAGTGTTTTCGAGAACCTTGAGTGTCATTTTATCTTTTTTATATTTTGGTTTTGCCAACAGCAATGATAACTGCGAACAGAAGCGCACGTTTCAGCCAAAGGCTTTTGCATTGCCACTGGTTTATTACAATTTGCACGTTGCGCTGCCGTGGGGCGTTTAGGCACCATTAATTTAGGGGCAGAATGGTAAGGAATTTGCCCAAGAAGAAATTGGGCAATTTCGTAAAAAAAAGCATTAATTACTTATGTAAATAAGTGTATACCCGCTTGCGTTGGTACACACCAATTTTTAGACCGCGATCTTTTACTTAGGTATGGACTATTGAAAACACATAGTTGCGCATACCACCAGGGCTTCCCTTATCAATATGTACCAACCTGAATACCTAATGAAGGAATACATCCATTAACAACAACGGAAAAAGGTATTGTAAAAACTAAAATTTCTTTGGAGCATACGAAGAAGATAGTCAGTTCCTAGCTTGAGTTGATATGAGAAATACTCAATGAGTGGACAAAATATAAGGAAATCCAACGGGGTTTTTTAAACTTATTTGAAACTTGCGGTGTGGGAAAGAGAATTTAACAGAAATACGAAATAGATAGGGGAAGAACAGGGAAGAACCATACATAGATTCGTCATTATAGCTGTGAGTGTCATAAAGGCATCTCTACCGATAGCTTATGAAACCCTTCTTGAATAAACAACAAACAGGCGTTTTTAAATGTTTTAATAGGATAGAGTTACCTCTAAGTAAACACCCTACAAGCCAAATTTTAAGATAAAATTTTATTGGGTACGGAAACATCGAAAAATTATATTTATAGAAATTATTTGAGACATAAAAAGTATGCAGAAATGTCTGCTAGTTGTTAGAAGAAGTCTTGCGCAATATTTATTACAATACTCATAATAAGATGGAAGTTATTAAAAAAATATCTTATAATGAGTCTAGACGATTGGATGTGCAGATAAATAATTATTGGCATTCCTTTTGTTTTTTTTTGGTGATTCTTTTTTTTCTGTTTTCTATAGGGTATGCCGAGTTTTTTCCATGTGGTCCCAAAATATGTATATCCCGTGTTTGTTTTAAGGTTCTCTAAGTATTACCGCCTGAACAGGGTCGATCTTGAAATCGTGCTTAAAACCGTACAATTATCGCCAAATGGCCCGGAATTATTCAAATAAAATCATCTTGAAAGTAACCCCGAAGTGGTCCTGAAATGGCCTTAAGATGACTCCAGGACAACTTCAAAATTGTCCCCAAAATCTTCTCGAAAAGACCCCATGAAACTCCGATGTGGATCCTCAAATGGCCATCGAATGATCAGGAAATTACTCCGAAAGGACCCCAAAAAACTTTCCCAAATCATCGCGAAATAACCCCGGTTTAAGCCACGAAATTTTGTCAAAAATCAACCTAAAATAACCTTTTAATGATCTCGAAGTGATTTTCTAACGACACTTCACTCATCAAGAATTTGCTTTTTAAGGACATCTCGAGATCACCATAAACTACCCCGAAATGATCCCCAAATTACCTGAAATGATAAAGAAATTTCTTATGACGGATCTTACATAGCCCCCAAAATCATTACAAAATGACCCCAAAGTGTCCCCAAAATTAACGCAAAGTGATCCAGAATGATCCCCAAATAATACCGAAATAACCCCCGGTTAACCTCAAATAATTAATTTATCACAAAATAACTCTCAATTAACCCCGAAGTGATGGAAAATTAGTACCAAATAATCACGAAATTACCATAGAGGTACCCCGAAACAAACTCCAAATGATTCCAAAAAGAGCACGAAATATCACGCAAAATGACTTGATAATAGTCTCGAAGACCATCCCTATAGGACTTCGAAATGATCACGTAATTCCCCGAAATAGTTCCTAACTAAATAACAAGCCTCTAAAACCATGGCAATATGACCCCGAAACTACACCTAATGTCGTTTAAAACCATCCCAAACAAGTAAGGAAGATTAAGTTCGGGTGTAACCGAACATTACATACTCAGTTGAGAGCTATGGTGACAACATAAGGGAAAATAACCAGGTAGGAAATGAACCGAGGGTAATCCTGGAATGTATTTGTATGACATGCATATCAAATGAAAGGTGTTAATGAGTATTTTAAAAGGGAGTGTCCTTAGTTCCATAGGTGGACCCCGTTAGAGATATCGCCATAAAGGTGGACCAGGGGTGACCCTAGAATTTATTTGTAAGATATGGGTAGCAAATGAAAGGTATTAATGAGGGTTTTAAAATGGAGTGGTGGTAGTTGTATAGGTGGTGGCCTTTTCGAGATATCGCCATAAGGTGGACCAGGGGTGACTCTAGACTTTGTTTGTACGATATGGGTATCAACTGAAAGGTGTTATTGAGTCTTTTTAAAAGGGAGTGGGGCCTTAGTTCTATAGGTGTTCGTCTTTTCGAGATACCGCCATAAAGGTGGACCAGGGGTGACTCTAGAATACGTTTGTACGATATGGATATCAAATTAAAGGTATAATGAGGCTTTTAAAAGGGAGTGGTGGTAGTTGTATATGTGAAGGCGTTTTACAGATATCGACCAAAATGTGGACCAGGGTGACTCTAGACTTTGTTTGTACGATATGGGTATCAACTGAAAGGTGTTATTGAGTCTTTTAAAAGGGAGTGGGCCTTAGTTCTATAGGTGTTCGTCTTTTCGAGATACCGCATAAAGGTGGACCAGGGGTGACTCTAGAATGTGTTTGTACGATATAGGTATCAACTGAAAGGTGTTATTGAGTCTATTTAAAAGGGAGTGGGCCTTAGTTCTATAGGTGTTCGTCTTTTCGAGATGTCGCCATAAATGTGGACCTGGGGTGACTCTTAGAATGTGTTTGTACGATATGGATATCAAATTAAAGGTATTCATGAGGCTTTTAAAATGGAGTGGTGGTAGTTGTATATGTGAAAGCGTTTTACAGATATCGACCAAAATGTGGACCAGGGTGACCCAGAACGTCATCTGTTGGATACCGCTAATTTATTTATATATATAATACCAGAACAGTATTCCTGCCAAGATTTCAAGGGTTTTTTATTTCGCCCTGCAGAACTTTTTCATTTCATTCTACTTAATATGGTAGGTATGTCACACCCATTTTACAAAGTTTTTTTCTAAAGTTATATTTTGCGTCAATAAACCATCCAAATACCAGGTTTCATCCCTTTTTCGTATTTGGTATAGAATTATGGCATTTTTTTCGTTT
Organism: Eurosta solidaginis; assembly: GCA_029619165.1. Classification (NCBI taxonomy): domain Eukaryota; kingdom Metazoa; phylum Arthropoda; class Insecta; order Diptera; family Tephritidae; genus Eurosta; species Eurosta solidaginis. Next base: position 42,306 of record JARSSU010021319.1, read on the forward strand.
TTGGTAATTTTCGATATCGAAAAGGTGGGCGTGGTCGTAGTCGGATTTCGGTAATTTTTATACCAATACAAAGTGAGTTCAGATAAGTACGTGAACTGAGTTAGTAAAGATAGATCGATTTTTGCTCAAGTTATCGTGTAACGTCGGAGCGGAAGGACAGACGGTCGACTGTGTATAAAAAACTGGGCGTGATTCAACCGATTTCGCCCTTTTTCCAAGAAATAAGTTACTGTCCCAGAATCTAAGCCCCTACTAAATTTCGCAAGGATTGGTAAATTTTTCTTCGACTATGGCATTAAAAGTATTCTAGACAAATTAAATGAAAAAGGGCGGAGCCACGCCATTTTGAAATTTTCTGTTATTTTTGCATTTTTTGCACCATATCATTACTGGAGTTGAATGTTGACATAATTTACTTATATATTGTAAAAATATTAAATTTTTTGGTAAAATTTGACTTAAAAAAAATTTTTTTTTAAGTGGGCATGGTCGTTCTCCGATTTTGCTAATTTTTATTAGGCATACATATAGTAATAGGAGTAACGTTCCTGCCAAATTTCATCATGATATCTTCAACGGCTGCCAAATTACAGCTTGCAAAAATTTAAATTACCCTCTTTTAAAAGTGGGCGGTGCCACGCCCATTGTCCAAAATTTTACTAATCTTCTATTCTGCGTCATCAGTTCAACTCACCTACCTAGTTTCATTGCTTTATCCGTCTTTGGTAATGAATTATCGCACTTTTTCGGGTTTCGAAATTTTCGATATCGAAAAAGTGGGCGTGGTTATAGTCCGATATTGCTCATTTTAAATAGCGATCTGAGATGAGTGCTCAGGAAACCAACATACCAAATTTCATCATGATACCTCAAAATTTACTCAAGTTATCGTGTTAACGGACAGATGGACGGACGGACGGACGGACATGGCTCAATCAAATTTTTTTCGATCCTGATGATTTTGATATATGGAAATCTATATCTATCTCGACTCCTTTATACCTGTACAAACCAACCGTTATCCAATCAAAGTTAATATACTCTGTGAGCTCTGCTCAACTGAGTATAATTACAACGAAATAGTCCCCCAATCAGATGTCAACAGAGAAAAAGGTGGAAGAAGAACAGTAACAATGTAGATGATAATGACATTTATAATAATTATTCATGAACCACAAAGATAATGCTGAAGAAAAGAAAGGTGAGAATGAAAAAGTTTACTATAAGTCTCTCGACAATTACACTCACAGTTGAAATTCTAGTAACAGTTTGCAGTTACTACGGTTTGCTTACCTTCGCTCAAGACTATGGCTACAACTACGGCTTCAGTTACTATAGCGCCTAAAATAAAGATTACGGCTAGGTCAATAATACGGTTACATCTAACTTCAATGTAAGAAGCTCGATACCCAATATAAGTAACCTGATAACACGCCAGGTACATACCTTTATAGGTTGGTTGCTGTGCCATTCAGTCAAACGAACGAATCTATCGATCTATTTAGTGGTTTGACTGTATCTCCGCCATGAAAAACTTCGCAACATGAAAAAGTAAGAGTTGGCTATACCTGCACTACTTGTCAACAAAAAGAATTGTAATTAGTCTATTCCTAACTGTTGCCGGCCGCCGTGCTGAGGTGGTAACGTGCTCCGCCTACCGCACCCAGGGTTCTGGGTTCAACTCCCTGGAAAAATAATATTGTTACGATAGGGTAGAGGGGGGAGGCTTCGACAGGTTAAGAGAAATGATTTTTTAAGAGAAACTAGAATGAGAAATAGATAACTCCTCTCATAATACTGATGCCATTTATGTTTATGACACTTCGGATTTGTGGTTAATATTCCACTTGTAAGTTATAATCAAATAACCAAAAACAAAAAATATGACGAAACCTCCCTTTTTCAGGGAGGCTTCGTCAGTCATCTGGGTGGCTTCGACACTGGGTGGGAGGTTTCGACATTTATCAATATAGCAATTTAACCAGCAAAATAAAAAAAGGATGTTGCAAAAACTCTAAATACGATTTTTAATTCATATTTGATGTTATTTATTTCAATACAGAAACAAGCTTTTAGAAAAAAAACATAAGAAATGTAAGCATAAAATAAAGTATAACTGTACTTTTAACGAACATCTAAATTTGAAAATCAAAGGTAAAAATATACTTGCTTTGCGCGCGTGAATTTCCTGGTGGATGTTCAAGTGTGGGCAATATACTTATTATATCCTGCTTTGAAACCAAGAGTCTGTCTTCTACAATCGGTTCATAGAAATATTGGATTTTACTTTGACGTCTGAGGAATTTCGCGACGCACGTCGAATTTTCACCTTCCACGACTACACCAGTGTAAAAGAAATTTGTTTTGTCAGTGAACATAATAACAAAACAAAAACGAATCGTCTAGCCAAGTCATACGTCAATCCATGATGAAGATTTGAACATTTCTTGAAGTAAACCGTTAATTCTTTTCTGGGCAGCTGTAAGTACTTGATTGGAAGAAATTTCGACTGAAAATCTTTAATAGTTTCCAGATTTGTTTGCTCTTTTGAAATTCGAGATATTAGTGTTGTCCGCTTCAAGTTATATTTCCAAGCAGCGCTTGATGGTGTTTCTTTTTTTTTGTTTTTATCTCTCGATGACATTTTTCATTTTGTCTTCGTGATGATCTTTTCAGGGAACTTTCTTTTGTAGATATTTGGTATCTTGATGGCTGTAAAATATACTTGCTAAGTAAAAAACCTAGAAGGGATGCTTCGACAAATTGTCGAAACCTCCCAAAACATATTGTCGAACCCTCCCCGTGCACTTATTTCAGATTTTTCGCTCCAAAAAAAACATCTTAGTGTTATTGAAAAAGTCTTTAAAAGCATTAAAACTATTATTTTATTGCAATATTAATGGGCAGAAAACTCATGTTATATATTCTATATTGTACACTTTACACGCGAATACTTAGCAGCAATTTTTTACATCAACACTTTTCAAAAATAAAAAAAATCTCCTCTGCATACTATCGTCGTTGAACAAGCACGGAATAGCTTTCATGACAGCGTCACACACATTTGGTTACTGTTATTCGTGGAATAAGAACAATGGCAGTAATAACGGCGGCCAAATTGAAAAAGTCGAAGCCTCCCTCACGTCGAAGCCTCCCCTTCTACCCTATTAGCAACAATAAGGGGTACTGTCATCTCTAAGCCGATATTAAGCAGTGACTTGTATACACATCGACAATTGAATCATTATGACTACCCATATGTCCATACAAGCAGCGGAGAGAAAACGCACAAACACATGCATATATCTGAGATGCTCCCAAATGCAGGCAATGGTTTGTGCAAGTATCACTCACAAATATACGCGCATATGAGAAGCTATAAACGTAGTAATTTTATAGCATATAACTAACTAATAAATTCTAGAAATGGAAGCGCCTAGAAGTATGCGAACGGAAATAACAGAGTATAAAAGGCAGCAACAGTAGAGGCACGACAATCAGTTTGGTTTAAGCAAGCTATTAGTTGCGAAGTATAAGTGTTATTTTGAAAGTAGTCTAATAAAGACCATTTTGCATTATCGAATATTGGAGTTATTTATTCAACAGTTTAGTGAATCGAACCTTAGCAGAAGGTTGGAAATAAGCGGAATTGCAGTAAATTCGTTACAATTGGTGTCAGAAGAGGAATTGTTGAATAAATTCCGAAGACTTCGAATACAACTTGGACATGGCAAAGTGGAGTGAATTTAAGATCTAGCAACTGAAGAAGGAGTTGGAGAGCCGCGGATTGAATTCAGGCGGCATTAAACTCGAACTTCAGGCACGACTACGAGAGGCAATGGAAGCAGAAGGAACTAACGTGGAAGAGTATGTCTTTCGCCTTGATGTCGACGAGACAACAACAAAAATTGAAGAGAAAAACGAAAACATCGCAGACAGTTACGAGCACAGACTTGAACACGATTTTGGCTGCAATATCTGCTCAAACATCGACAGTGTCATCCAACTGGAATCGCAAAAGACAGATATAACATCTCAACTGGCATCTCAACTAGAATCACAGGAGACACGCATAACATCAAAGATGGAAACACAACTGAAAGAACAAGAGACACGCATAACAGTACAACTCGAAGCGCAAAGCCGCGTATATCATCAAAACTCGAAGCACGTATCGACGAGAAAATAACGCAGTTTGAGAAAAAATCGAAGCCGAGGGGGATGCTTTGAGAGGTCGTATACAGGAGTTGCAATTAAACCGCCCTCCAGTTTCAGCGAGTATCCAAAGTAAAACACACCATCCTTTGACGGTTCTGTTCCTTTCCAGGTCTTTAAGCCAAAATTTTGAGAAGACAGCAGCAGTGAACAACTGGAATGCGGATGATAAAGTTGCTGCACTGTTCATGGCATTGAAAGGGCCTGCAGATGAGATTTTACAAACGATTCCAGAGGGCGAACGAAACTGTTATGAAGCATTGATGGGCGCTCTAGAGAGACGATACGGAACTGAGCATAGGAGACAGATATACCAAATGGAGTTACTGAACCGCTTCCAGAGGTCTGGTGAAACATTGCAAGAGTTTGCGTCGGATGTTGAAAGGCTGAAACATTTAACGAATGCGGACGCACCCGTGGAATACACTGAAAGGGTAGAGATTCAGAGCTTTATAAATGGCATACGGGACGTCGGAACAAAGCGAGCTACACACGCAAACCAAAGCCAACGTTCGCAGAAATGGTATCACATGCTCTGATCAGGAAACAGCGTCGCTTCTGTGTAAGCCAGTTTTCAAAGCACGCGTGTGGAAGTAGAAAGGCCAGAGAGTCAGATGTAAAGATCGAAAACTTGCCCCGGATATTGAATGTCCTGTGATATGTGTGTCGCAAATTGGAAGGAAATCAAGCAGTCTTACCGTCTTGTACGTGTACTTACTGTAGATACGGGCGCATCTGATCTTTAATCCGAATGATTTGGTCAACAGGAGAGTAAAACCATTACCTGGAGCAAAGTTGCGTACGGTAGCTGGCGAGTATAACCATCTTAATCGAAAGGTCACAGTTCTACACAAATTCGTTGTGGCGGAGATCGTTGATGAAGTCATATTGGGAGGGGACTCCTTGGTTGACCATGACATCACGATCGTAATGCAGAGAAGGGTGATACGTTATGAGAACCAGGATGTGCCACTTAACTTCAGTTTGGAAAAAGGATTCAGCAGTAATCGAGTGCTGGTGAAAGAGATTCGACAAAAACCACAAAAGTCAAAGGCAGCAGATCGGGCAAGGGTTGATAGAAACGAATGGGCCAAACAAATCAAAGCCAAAGGTACCTGCGAGAAAAACACTGGCATTGACAAACCCTAATGGACGCACTAAAACGATTGAAAGAATTTTCCAGAAAGAATGCAAGGGTGGTTTCAAGCCAGCGCGCACTACTGTTGGGAAACGTCGGAACGATACTGATTATGTGAAGCCAATCCGTCAAGAGCAAGCTCTACAAAGTAGTTCATTGGCCAAACAACAGAGTGCGAGGAACGACCAAGGATAATAAGTAGTAAGATGAAACGCAGGTACGATGAGAACAATAATTCGGAAGGTTTCATGGAGGGAGATTTGGTTCTGTTATACAACCCTCACCGGCGGAAAGGTGTTCCAGCCAAATTTCGGTGCAGTTGGGAAGGCCCGTACAAAGTTGTGAAGAGGATCAGTGATACCATCTACCGCATACATACCATTGGGAAACCACGAAATAGAAGAGTGGTACATTTGGAGATGCTAACGGCGTTTAGATCAGGAAATATGTCTGATTGGGACGATCAGACTTAGGTGGAGGGCAGTGTTACGAATATTAGCAACACTATGGGGTACTGTCATCTCTAAGCCAATACTAAGCAGTGACTTGTATGCACATCGACAAATGAATCATTATGCAGAAGGTTGCCAATAAGCGGAATTGCAGTAAATTCGTTACACTATCAAAAATTTAGAAAAAATTGTTTTCAATTCGAAAAAAGTTTTTTGTAATCGGGATCGCCTCTAGGATGTGTTTGGCAAACACTCCGAGTGTATTTCTGCTATGAAAAGCATCTCAGTGAAAATTCACCTGCCTTGCAGATGCCGTTCGTAGTCGGCATAAAACATGCAGGTCCCGCCCGCTAATTTGTAAGAAAATTAAAATGGGCACGTCGCAAGTTGGAAGAGAAACTCGACCTTAAATGTCTTCGGAGTTTATGGCGCCTTGTATTTTTTCTTTTAACTGTTATATATAATTATTATATTTAAAAACATTTACGATCTGCGATGCATCATATCAAACTAGAGATCAACAACAGAAGGCAAAAAGACAAAAAAATTTTATATTTTAAAATTTTGTTTGACCAATAATTTGCGGTCTTTAAAACTATTTTTATTTATTTGAGCTTCTCAATTACCGTAGTTGCCATAACTACGCTGCATGACTTTCCAATTAGTTAAAAGCTAACTTTTTGTAGTTAAAAAGCAGGAACGGAAAATAATAACTATTTTTTTTTGGAGTCGAAAAAGTCCTAGTCAAAAATTTTCCTAGGTGAAAATGTTTGATTTCCCAGGTATCCCTACAGCAATATCATGCCGAATCATGCATCCTTTTTCTTTTTCGAACTTTTTCCATAAAAGTGCACACATAAAAGTAAAATCTGTGTTTTTATTTTTTGACTCCGATAGAACTAGTTAAACTCGGACTTTTAAGCCGTTTCTTTGTTCTCAAGCCGGAATTTTATTTTGGCCTTAAAGCTTTTATTTTTAAAAGTCCGAGTTTAACTAGTTCTATCGGACTCGGGTAATAAAAATCCGAAAATAATTTTTATCTTGATCCAATATATTTAAAGGCCAAAATTAATAGTTTTGCAAGGAATTATATTTTAAAGGGAATAACAGTTTCCGCCCTTGTTAAAAAGAGGTGAGTTACTTCTTGGAATTATGTAAAGTAGTCAACTTTTAGTAAGGAAAGATTCTAGTGATTTGTGACCTGCTATTGCTCTGAAAAAGCCACTGCTCTAACACCGCAGTCCATTTTGTAACATCGGTACAGAGTGAGATTAACTCCTCTTTACAAACGCTATCGGTTTTTGAGTCTAACCTCGAGGAGCAGCGTACCTAAAAATATCATAAAATATCATGAAATGTGGGAGGGAGTGTAAAGTGGTATCCTCACAACATAAACCATACAGAGTACTATCCATCGCGCGCGACCCAAAACCTTCCGCATCCTTACGCAGTCTGCTTTGGCTCTTTGTAGTAATCTGATGAAAGAAGATCGCGCATAGTATCAACTCATTAGTGAAATTAATTATGTAGCTACAATTCACAGATGGTTGTATACCTTATGTCTACTTTTGTAACTGTTTTGTACCTATCATTTTAATAATTGATTATAATTTTACTGCGTTTCGTAGTAAAGACGTAGCTATGAGCAACTCGCGGTACTGCCACGTGATTTGCATTGTTGATTAGAATTGTAATGCGTAACAAACGCCTGAATGAGTTTTCGCCAACGCTCCACCAAAAATATTTAAAAATAGTCAAAATTAAAGGAAAGGCGGTATCCCTCCAAGCAGTCTTCTCTTTGTCGCGTCTATGACGTGCCTCTTGGAGATTGACACACTTTTTACATTTACAACAAAAGTAATCACAAATTATTTACTGTACATATATTTTGTATTTTGTGAACGAAGACATTTTTAAAATATTTTTTTTATCACGTTGGCTTTTCGTGCTGTATGACGTATATGCCTACATTGATTGTTTGCATGGTTCAACTATATGGTTGGCTCATCTGTACAAACACAAAATATGTTAGTTCAGATTGTCAAAATCTGCATGTTGGTGTTGATGCGAATGGTATGGAATGGAAACATAAAACTTAGCAGTTGTTGTATGTTGTAAGAAAATGTTGCCAATGTGTTGGTTTCATTTTGAGTTTTCCATCTCCTTTTGACAACCCCATCGACCATGCAATGAAATAAATAAAATCAGCTGATGAGATCAGCCAACCATATAATTGAGCCATGGATTGTTTGAGTATAACGTGGGCTTAATTAAAGACTATGAAAATCACTGAAGTAATTCTATTATATTTTAATGGTTGTCTTGTCAAACTTTTTACTTAATCATTTTCATTTGCTAAATTTATTTTATAATTACAGATATTTAGAGTACCTCACCGAAAATAGCGTTTTAGCAATCGTAATTATAGGGCAAGTTACACTGAATGGCAGTCAGGACTATTCTGCAGCATACGACTCATTTAGCTAACCACTTCCAGTCGCTTGTGACCAAATATCCTCTGGGTTGGCCCTGAGCATCCTTTTAGTGTTGAGCTGATGTGGGGAGACGACAACCTGGCCAGGCCACACCAAGATAACTTAAGAGCAAGCTGGGGGATCCAATCAACAGCGTACGACGACCATATGGTGCGCCTGCAAACTTGAAAGTAATACGTTAATTCCCACTGAGCGATTTGTGCGCTGGGTTTGTGACCTGCCAATAAAAAAAAACCAAGTGACGGATAGTAGGACAACCTCTAACTAATTAGGATACTTTGAAATGTACCGGAATGTCCATTTCCTTAATGGGATTGCTCCAGACGTTCGGCTGGTTAACAAGCTCGAGCTGCCAAAAGTCGATATCCCGTGGTCAAGAAAATGTGATGGGCAAAATACGGAAAAAAATTATAAAAAAATTTCATATTTACTGTAATGGGCATGAAAATAAGCACAGTTTCGGTGTCGGATTCGTAATAGGAGAGAGACTTCGTCGCCAAATACGAGTGACTCCCTGCTATCCGCGTAAATGCGAAATTGTTCAACATATTTTTGATCTACGCGACCGACCGAGGAAGACGGCGATGAGATGAAAGATTGATTGTCCGAAAGATGTTTTTTCGCCCCACATACAGAATGTTCAGCCCCACAATCATCTCCGAATTGACTGAGGCTGATCGACCTCGCCAGTGCTCGAAACATGGCCAGAATAAAGTATGTACACAAATATCTTAATCAGATCGACCACGTTTTGATAGACGCTGACGTCCGAATTTAAGTATGGCAATGATTGGGGGCCTATTATTGACTCGCATCATTTTCTCATCTCTGCACGGCTAAAAGCGAGGGACACAAACCTCAAGGAAAGTTAAACGTCTAAAGGCTGCAATTACCGACAGACTTGCCTGAGAGCACAAGACAACCTCAGGAGCAGTAGCGCATATCTATAGAGCACCTTTTAACACTACCGGCGCCCACGAAAAGGGAACTTGTTCCGAGGAACAATGCCGCGTATTAATAGAAGGAAGGAACGCTACGTACAGTTCGTACGTTTCGAACGAAGGAGCATCCAAAAATGTTTATGAAATATGGTCGAACGAGTGTATACCTAACTACTGGAGTCGGAGTTTTCTTTGTTCAGATCATGCAAACTGCCCCAACTATTTCGAAATTATCCTTCTTAGAATCGCTTATAAGGTCCTTTCAAACATATGAGAAGATTGAAGGTGATCGTGAATCAACTGATTGGGCCTTATTAGTGTGCTTTCAGATCTGATTCCACCACTCGGCGAATCTTACAAAAAACCTCTTTAAAATGAATTATCCCATCACTTCCTCGCGATTTTTAATCCATCCTCGAGATAACGAAATGGAGATACCTATATACAGCTGTATCGGTATTGGGTTTCCCCGCAAGCTTATGGCTGTGCAAAATGACATTGAGCAACACCCTCAGCTAATTCAAAATTGGGAAGGATCTCTCCGAGACATTCAAACCTAAACGGGGTTTCAGATAGTGTGAACATATAATCTGCCATTACTTTAATTTGATGCTAAAAAAAGGCGTATGCTGACGACGCTGACATTATCGGCTGAACATTCCTACCTTTAGTTCTGCTTACTCCCAACTGGAAAAAGAAAATTGGTTTGTTGATGAATGACGAATGAGAGGTAAATGAAAAAAATGGCAGTGTAAAATTTGAGGGACGAAAGACTCTTGCCAACAAAGATAACTCTAGACTAAGTAGGCAATTTAAATATTAAGCACTCTCTCGGTAAACGAAGTCTTGATCTACAAGTCACATAGCTATCAGTCCTACTCTATGCGCTGCTGAAACATGGACGCTGACAATTCAGATGCAGCGGCTGTGGGAGCGTTCGAGAGCAACTATTTCCCAAAAAGTTACGGTACTACAATGGCAATGGCAAACTACTGAACAAGGTTTAATGATGACCTGTACGATCTTTATGCAGACGTCAATATAGTCCAGTGAACTCAAACACAGCGGCGATGCCATGTTATACGAATGAAATATAGTACTCCGAGTCAAGATTATTTTCTAATCGGAATCTGCCTATGGAAGCAGATTCACTCCTTTTAAAAGAGAAAGTGATCTTTGTTCCTTTGTTGTATCCAATTGGCGCTAGTGTACCCCACGGAGAATTGCCTAGCGTGATTTTTTGAACGGCCAAAGCCGCTTAAATGATTAAACGCTAATTAAGTAAGTATTCATAACTGCCTAATTAGGCATTCCATATCTTGTGTTTTACTTGGTTAATGTAATACGAATATCAAACCAACTCTCTATTCATCCTAGAAATTTTGATGTATGGAACTCTAAATAAATCATTATAAAGTTGTAATAACTGGGGGTGTTTGAATAGCTGTATACATCTGAGCCAGCCGATATTTTTGACAGTGGCTCAAGTGCACTGAAAATATTCTGGTGTCAATTTTAGTCCTACTTACCAAATAGTAGTTTAGAAAATAAAAGTATACCTTAGCCCTTATCAGAAACAAAAAAAAACCAATTTACTAGAAAAACTACATTAAGTTACTGCATTGTACAGTAAGCCCAAAATTTTATTACTGAAGCTGCCTAAAGGTATGCTATATAAGTATAAGATATTGTATTAAACACGTTGTTTGCGCATAGATACCCAACAAGAATATTTTGAGCTATATACAATAGATTGGGGCGATTTATTACCGATATCGCACCATCGATTTATCGATAGGATTTGGCTCAGGAGAAAAAGTTCCACTACGTATACCCCAAAAAAATAATTTTCGAGCCTGCGATATTTAATTTTTTTGACTTTTTTTCGACTTTAATTTTTAAGGTTTTTTTTCATGACCTACTAAAAAGTTTCATTCTATATTATAAATATTTAGCTTTCATAGAAGGAAGGTATTAATCCTTTTTGCAGAAGATCTCTTAAATCTCTTCTCTTGTTGTCACTCTACTCTTGTTTTGAAAATATGCCGGCTTAAGTTCTATGCTAATAGGCTTCATTTTTCTTCGTTTGTTTCTTACATTCACTTCCTCGTAAGTTTCTGCTTGGTAAGATGTTTTGTAAAAAAAATGTGGTGGGGTCTCTTTAGTCATTTTAAAACCTTTATTTCATTCCAATTTAAATCTTTTTCATCCATATGGTATTACAATTGTATTCCCATTCAGCTTGCAAAGCTTTTAAGTCATAGAATGATCAAACTTTAGCTCGTGTACTTTTAAGGTGGGTTGGTTTTTTTTGCATTTTTAATTAAAGCTAAATACTGATCAGGTGGTATTACAGAGGGCCAGAACTAAGTTCTTTTTCTACCTCTCTTTCAATAATGCTGTGTCACGCTGTCGGTCTGATTTTGTGTATGACCTCTGATTAAGAACTATGTGTAATACTATTAATTTTTAAGTTTTGTGCAGCAAGAAATACAAAGAGCTATAATGTTTTGTATTTGACTCGCAACAATTATCCGAGTAAAATACCACATCAATTTGGTCTTCGCTTTGATCACTTAAATCTTTCAAGTAATTCCATCCAGACTCCCGCCTCCTTTGGCATTCTTTTCTATGTGTATTTTCTTGTTAGTTCTGACACAGTCAAGTTGTAAAATTTAATTTTGATTTGTAGTAAAATGAAGAAGTTTGTCCTCTAGGACATTGCATACTGCCTCTAAATCATACACAGCTACTTTAAAGTTATTGTTGACTTTATTACGATCATTTAGCTTTTCATCCCTGCTTAAATCTTTCCTCAAATGAGTGTTATATTTTTCCTCTAGCTTGCATTTAAATCAAGTTTCCTATATTTCGAGACAAAGGTCACACTGGTTATTTTTGGGTGCTGAAGACAAATATTGAATTCGGTTTTAAATATATCATAGTATTTTTGATATGATATAGGATCTTTTAAATTATCGTATTGCTCGCTCCTAAAATCATTAAATAAATCTCAGTGTAGTTTTACTACCATCCTATGTACTCCTTAAACGAGGAGGCTCTGGCGTAATGCGCTTCAATCCAAGATTTGATTTTATATGCGCTTTTATATCCTCAGTCAGTTGAGGGTTCTTGGAACTGCAAGATTTTCCTCTCAAATCTTGTAGATCCAATCGTGCTCTTTCGACTTTGCTTGCGCTGTATAAATCATACGTTCTGAAATATCTAAAGTTGCTTTAAGGAATGTTTTGCATACTCTTTGTTCTATTATCTACTAGGAATAAAATGCTTTATTGTTTTGTCTTGGTGCTTGGCATTGAGTTTATATTTTGGGCTAAACGTCGATCATGCACGAAAGCAAATAAGTCCTTTGCTTCCAATACAGCACCCAAATCCCAAAATTCCGGAAAATTTCGTACTTATCTTCGATGCTATTTTTCAGAACATTTAAATCTAATTTTGATTACATGGTGTTTAAGGCAACGTGCCGGGACGATTTTTGAGCTCTGGATACATAAGATTTACCTCTGCTACGATAGCTTTTCATTCATTCTATTTTCCAATTTAAGGGCTGAGATATACCTTTGGTATTTTATATGCGAGATTGAGCAGAGCCATAGAGGTATTAAGTTTGATTGGCAACGGTTGGTTTGTAACATATGTCTAAAGAAGTCGAGATAGATATAGACTTATCATATATTTAAAAAATAGTCAGGTCGACAAGAAAAAATTTGATTGAGCATGTCCGTCCGTCGCGGCCGTGCCGATCCGATACGAGTCGTTACACGATAACTTGAGTAAATTTGAGGTATCTTGATGAATTGTCATGTAGGTGCCGAGCGACTCATCTCAGAATTCGCTATTTAAAAATGACCGAAATCGGACTATAACCACGCCGCCACTTTTTCGATATCGAAAAATTCGAAAAATCGAAAAAGTGCGAGAACTTATGACGCAAATGGAAAATTAGTAAAAGTTGGGAACACAATGCGTGGCCACCCGCCACTTTTAAAAGAAGGTAATTTAAAATTGTGCAAGCACTGTAATTGGCAGTCGTTGAAAGATATCATAATGAAATTTTTGGTAGGACGTTTACCCCTATACTATATGTACGAGTAATAAAAATTCGAAAAAATCGATGAAGGACCACGCCCACTTTTAAAAAAAAAGTTTTTTTATAGTAACATTTTAAACACAAAATTTAATCTCTTTCCAGTATATAAGTAAATGATGTCAACATTAACTCAGTTAATGATGCCGGAGATGAACAAAAATGACAAAAATAAAAGAAAGATTCAAAATGGGCGTGGCTCCGACCTTTTCATTTAATTGTGCTAGGATAGCTAACGCCAGAAGTCGAACAAAAATGCTAACCAATCCTTTGAAATTATGGGTAGGGGCGATAGATTTTATGACGTTTAATGTTTTCTGTGAAAATGGGCGGAATTTCGTGATGCGACCACGCCAGTTTTTTTTAAACACAGTCGTCCGTCTGTCCTTCCGCATGGCCGTTAACGACGATAACTTCAGGCAAAAATCGAGCATATCTTTACTGAAACTCAGTTCACACGTGTACTTACTCTGAACTCACTTTATCTTGGTATGAAAAGTATGAACGAACTCGACTATGAACCCACACACGGCGGCACACGCACGGCCACTTTTTGCGATATCGAAAATTATACGAAAAAATCGATAAAAATATGCCCTATCTATACTCAAATATACGAAAAAAGGGATGAAAGCTGTAGGTAATGGATTGTTTTTTAAAAATAATTGTACTGACGCGGGCCGAATATGAAACTTTAGAAAAAAACTTTATAAAATATTTGTGAAACCTACCATATTAGTAGAAGAAAATAAAAAAGTTCTGCAGGAGCGAAATAAAAAAACCTTTAAAATCTTGGCCGACGTATTAAATATATAAATGAAGTAGCTGTATCCAACAGATAATGTTATCTGGGTCACCGCGTCCACCATTTGGTCGATATCTGGAAAAAAGCCTTCAATATACAACACCAACCACTCCCTTTTAAAACCTCATAATACTGAATTTGAATACCATATCGTACAAACTCATTCTAGAGTCACCCCTAGTCCACCTCTAGGCGATATCCGAAAAAGGAGTTCCACCTATAGAACTCAAGCCCCACGCCCTTTTTAAGATATCATTACACTTTTCATTTGATACCCAGATAGTACCAAACATATGTCTAAGAGTCACCTGGGTCGCACCTTTAGGCGATATCTCGAAAAGGCTGAACACCTAAGACCCGAAGGCCAATCCCTTTTCAAAAAATACTCATGAACACCATTCGTTTGGAGCCCCCATATTGCACAAAACGAAATTCTAGAGTCACCCCCTGGTCCACCGTTATGGCGATAAGCTCGAAAAAGCGACACCTATACAAATAACCACCACTCCTTTGAAAATCATCAATTAATACCCTTAATTTGATCACCAATATCGTACAACACATTTCTAGAGTCACCCATGGCCACTTTTATGGCGCTATTTCGAACGGCATCACTATAGAACTAAGGCCCATCCTTTTTTAAAATAATCATAACACCATCGTTTGATGCCCATCTTGTACAAACAAATTCTAGCGGTCACCCCTGGTCCACCTTTATGGCGATATATCGAAACGGCGTTGAACTATGCGAACTAAGGATTACTCCCTTTTGTAAAATAGTCAATTAAACACCATTCATCTTGATACCAATAGTCGTACAAAAGCATTTAGATTCAAACCTGGTCCACCTTTATGGCGGATCTCGAAAAGGCGACAACCAATCCAACAACCACCCAACTCCCCTTTAACACCCTCATTACTACTGATTTGATACCCATTATCGTACAAACACCATCTAGAAATCAACCTAGGGTCCACTTTATGGCGATATTTCCGAAGCCGGCATCCAACAGTATGAACTAGGCACTCCCTTTTAAAATACTCATTAACACCATTCGTTGATGCCAATATTGTACCAAACAAATTCTAGGTCACCCTGTCCACCACGCTTTACAGCGATATCTCGGAAAACGGCGTCGAACCATATGGAACTAGGATTAATCCTTTAAACTAATCATTAACACCTTTCATTTGATACATATGCGTTGACAAAACGCATTCTAGAGTCACCCTGGTCCACTTTCTGGCGGATATCTCACGAAACGGCGTCCACCTATGCAACTACCACGCACTCCCTTTAAAATCCTCATGTACCACCTTTCATTTGATACCCTATCGTAGCAAACGCACTTCTAGAGTCACCCTGTCACTATATGGCGATATCTCGAACGGCGTCCACCTATGAAACTAAGGCTCACTCCCTTTTAAAGTACTCATTAACACCGTCTGTTGATGCCCGTATTGTACAAACAAATTCTAGGGTCACTCCTGGTCTCCTTTACGGCGCTACCTCGAAATCGGACGCGCAACCTATGGAACTAGGACACGCACTCCTTGTTAAATACATCATTAACACCTTTCATTGATACCATATCGTACAAACGCATTCTAGCAGTGCACCTGTCTGGTCCACTTTATGGCGATATCTCGAACGGCCGTCCACCATATGGAACTAGGCCCAACTCCCTGTTGTAATACTCATAACACTCTTCGTTTGATGCCATATCGTACAACGCATTCTAGGGTCAACCTGTGGGTCCACTTGTACGGCGATATCTCGAAACGGCGTCCACCTATGGAACTAAGGATGTACTCCTGTTAAAATACTTTATTAACACCTTTCATGTTGATACCCATATTGTACAAACACATTCCCGGGTCACCCCTGGTCCATTCATTTGTGCGATCTCTCGAAACGGCGTCCACTCTAGGAACTAAGGGCCATTACTCCCTTTTGAAAATACTCGTTAACCTACCTTTCTGTGATACGCCAGTATTGTACAACCAAATTCCAGGTCTGGTCCGACCTTTATCGCGCAGATATCCGAAACGCGGCGTCCACCTAGAGAACTAAGGCTACTCCTGTTTTAAATACTCATAACACTTCCATTTGTATACCCACTATATCGTACAAACATATTCTAGGGTCACCATCTGTCCACCTTTATGGCGGATATTCCGAAACGGCGTCCACCTATGGAGACTAGGCCCACTCCCTTTTAAAGATACTCATTAACACCTATTTCATTGATACCCATAGTCGTCACAACGCATCTAGAGTCAAAACCTGATCACCTTAGGCTATATCCCTAAATGGCGTCCACCTATAGAACTATGGCCCACCCCTCGCATAAAATACTCTTTAATGCCTATGCATCGTTTGATACGCATGTCATACAAACACATTCCAGGGTTTCCTCGGATCATTTTCGCTACATGGTTATTTCCTTATGTGTCAACATAGCGCTCAACTGCGTATGTCATAGTTTCGTTACACCGAAAATAACCTCGCTTACTTGTTGTTTTGAGCTGAAGCAAATTATCTTCATCTGTAACTCACTGAAGAAGAAGTTGTAAAACAGATAGTTATTTCTACGAAACGGCGCATTGGAAAGTTGATCGGCATCGCCCATCACTTTCATATGTAATACAGGAGACGTTTGGGAATTTAAAATCGAACATTTTTTGGAGGTGTAGGCGAGGATTTGAGTTCCTTAAAGTACGATGTTTGTACAATAGACCATTATGTTAAATGTATACAAGTATCATTGATTCATTTCAATAATTATTTGCTGCGGAGTAGTAAGTTCAGAAGTGCACGGTATTAGATGAAGAAGGGATACTAAGAAAAATTCTGTGGTTCTTTCGGACTCTCCTCGTTTCCTGATAATGCTACTAGTCAAACCTCATACTGGAGGAACCAAGCTTTGGAATATGCTGAGCGTCCATTACTCAACTCCTTAATTTTCAGTTTATAAATTATAATAAATAAAACAAGCTAAGGAAGGTTAAGTTTGTGGTGTAAACCGTAACAAATACTCAGTTCGAGAGCTATGGTGCAGATATTAAGGGTAAATGAACCATGATAGGAAAAGAACCAGGGGAAACCCGGAATGTGTTTGTATGACATGACGTAATCAAACGAAAGGCATTTTATGAGGGAGTGGGCAATAGTTCTATAGGTGGACGCCATTTAAGGGATATAGCCATAAAGGGGATAAGGGGTTGTTGACTACAGAATGCGTATGGTATACGAGATGGGTATCAAAAGAAACGGTGTTAATGCGAATTTTAAAAGGGAGTAATACTTAGTCCATAGGTGGAGCGCAGTTTCGAGATACGCCATTAAAGGTGGAACTAGGGAGTGAGCTAGAATTTGTTTGTACAATATGGGCATCAACCGAAATTGTAATGAGTATTTTAAAAAGGAATGGGCTTAGTTGCTATAGGTGGAGGCCGTTTTCGAAAGTATCGCCACAAGGTGACCAGGGTGGACTCTAGTAAATGTGTTTGTACGATATGGGTTATCAAATTAAAGGTATTAATGAGGGTTTTAAAAGGCACGTGGTGGTTGTTGTAATAGGGTGGTACGCATTTTTCGAGATATCGCAGTAAAAGGTGGACAGGGGTGGCTCTAAAAATTTGTTTTGTACGATACGGATAAATGAAAGGTATTAATGAGTATTTAAAAGGGGTGGGCTTAGTTAGTATATGTGGACGACCTTTTCGAGATATCGCCTAAATGGGGCTCAGGGTGACTCTAGAATTTTTTTGTACGATATGGGTATCAAATGAAAGGTGTAATGAGTATTTTAAAAGTGTGGGCCGTAGTTCTATATGTGGACGACTTTGTCGCGATATGCGCCATAAACCGTGGACCAGAGGCGGTGACTCTAGAATGTGGTTTGTACGTAAGGGTATCAAATAAAGTTTAATGAGGGTTTTAAAAGGAGTGGCCCTAGTGTATATTGTGAAGGAGATTTTCTGAGATATCGACCAAAATGTGGACCAGGTTGATCCAGAACATCATCTGTGTGGTAAGCTAATTATATTGAATATATGTAATACCACGAACAGTATTC